>JARQST010003338.1:0-12527 GCA_030142225.1 Pachycephus smyrnensis
GGTCAGGGCTATTGCCTAAGTACAATTTTTTATACATGTATCCCCTTGAAAGGTTCATCTCGCTTTCCCTAAACCTGAGACCCATATGCGAGATAGCCGCTTCCAAGGGCCGCTATGTGATAGAAACCAGATCACATTGATTGGCCTTTCGATATTTAGTTAACGACCGCGGATGTGGAACCTGATTTCTCACGCGGACGTAACAATCGCATAAAATGTTTATTTGCTCAAAGGAAGTTTTTCTCATCCTAATAGTATCAATTTCGATTATCCGAACAAATCTATCATCCGAATACCCATGTCCCCGAATTAGTTCAGATAATCGACGTTCTACTGTAGCACTGAGCTGAAATGATAACAAGTGGATTATTGTTCCGGGTACAGCTGACATCCTCCCATGGGACGATATAAATTGTAAATAGGTTTAAAAAACAAAATAAAAGTGTAGACAATAAATATTAGTTTTTTTTTTTATTTCAAACACCTTATACCACTGGGTACGTATAAATTATTCTTTTTATTTTTTCCCCCTTTTTGAATTTCATAGATCCCAACTCTCTTCACTCTCCTCTATTTCTCTTTCTTCTCATACCTCTGACTTTCGGCTATTCCGATCGTTTCTCTGAATCGTTATCTTTATAAACAATTCTAGAAGTCTCTTGCACCCGAATCCTTCGTCGCCTAAAATGGTTTGGGAGTAGGGAGAGTTATTTATAATGGAGTTTGAGGGTGCTGCAGTTCAGTTAAAGATTAACATGCTAGAACGCAAGACTTTTTCGTATGGTTTCCGTACCCACTGAGTGGGTGAGAAGTACACCAGTGGATTAGGTGCGAAGTAGCGTAAATACGGACATTGAATTTACTGTTCAGCAGCAGAATTCAACCATATGTATCATCGATCTCAGAGGCGTACGAGCAGTTACGCATCGAGAGGGTGATTTCATTTGGTTCTGAAAAATATAAGGTTTGTATTTTAACAATTCTTTTTAAAATAATTTCTAATTTTTATTAGTTCTTTAATCCTACACTTTCGACGGCACAGAACTGTCTGAGCAGCCGGGATTCATAGTACCAGAAATGTAACTTTAATCGCGTATAACTATCGAAAGACGACTCAAAAGAATTTGAACTAAAGTTCAATGATACGGATGCTTGAATTTTATGCTTTAAAAGTGTCCTTTTTAATTTTGTATATATTCAGCGATTTACAAGAAAAGAATAATTTTATAAGTGGTTATCCAACCACTGAGGTGGTTTTGAGGATGGTATACGCGTGAAGAGTTAATCTTTCAATTATATTTCTTTATATTTTTTTCTCTTGACCTATAGCTTAATATCTGCTTATTTTTATAACAGAGTCAATGGATAAATCGTAATAAGGATGGTAGCGGCTACAGCTACGGCTATATCCATGACAGCAACAGGGACAGCGCAATAACAGGGACAGGGACAGCGTCAGCGGCAAAAGCAACAGCAGCGGCAATGACAAGGACAATGGACAGCGACGTCAGCAGTAGGGATAGCGGTAGCGGTAGCGCCAGTAGAAATAAGAAAATCAAATTTATATTTAATTAAAATGAAATTTTATATATCATAACAAAAATTAAATAAAACAACAAAATATGTAATAACTGTTTCTTCTTCTATAATCCTTTATTTCCTCATTTAAAGTATTTCCTCAGGAATTTTCACTACAACTTACGGGGACCATCAGACCTATGATGGCTCTTAACTATGTTGTATAGGGACATGACTTGTGTATGGGGGTAAAGGGGTTTTAGGCGACGGGCCCTGGTTTTCAGGAAAATTGAGTTTAAAGTTGTGCGTGTACCTTATGTATCCGGAACATTGTGTCCAGTTGCAAGCAAGCGAGCGTGACGTAGTGGTTAACCCTTTTGGGACCGATGGCAACTATAGGAACCATACCTTTCTTTTCTTTTATTTTGGAAACTATTCATCCAATTTTCAAAATAATTGGTATACTGGGGTTTCAAAGATCGCTGAATTCGAATATAACCTTAGAATTTTGATATATAAAATGGCGGATCCAATATGGCGGACCAAAATAATAGGAATCTATGCGATCGGATTAGATTTGTTTCGTCATCACGAATCGTGATACAATTTGCGTGAAAGTCAGTTTCACGAAGCTTTTGATGTCACTGTATTGAATTACTATATATTTTTTGTTTCGAAATCCTATCACTTTTTTGTAATATGATCTGCCATATTGGATTCGCCATTTTGAATTTCACAATTTTGAGGTTAGATTCGAATTCAGTGACCCCAAAAACTTTATGAAACTGAGTTTTACCTAGATCGAAGGATTTTTAAAATTTTGATCCGGCATATTGAATCCGACATCTTGAATCGCAAAATTTTTAAATTCTGAGGCCGGATTTGAGTTCGGCGACCCAGAAAACCTTAAGAAACCATATTTTTTATTTTTTATTCCGGACAGAAGGCCCCCATCAGGAAAGGGTTAATATGGTTAGCGTTTCGTACGCTGCTGGTTTCGAGTTCGAATCCTGTATATGTTTCTTTTTCTTTTACAAAATATCAATAAATATGATAGATTTTGCAAAATATTTTAGTAATACTTATTTTCATGCAAATCTAGAATAAGTGCAGCCATGAAAAAAAATTAAATAAAAGGCAGAATAAAATAAAAAGAAATCCTTTGATAGAGGAAATGTATTTTTTTATTCTTGGTAATACTATAAAAGTTGTCTTCCTTTTAGAGATAAAATTTAAAATATTTTAGGAATGTTTGCCACCTGCGTTTCTCCTCTTTGTACTTGTTCATTTTTATGAGTCCTTTGACGTTGTACGCAGGACCCTATACCAGAATTTCGGTCGATACAAGGTCTTCAAGCAGGCAGTTAGAAAACAGCTGCCATCTGCGACGTTTCGTTCGTGTAGTGTGCGTTGAAAAATGGAGAAAGGAATTTCATCGGAATGTGAAGAATTTGACGAGCAAATGAAGGGTGAACTCACTAATGCTGTCAAATATAGTGAAATTTTGCTTAAAAATATAAATCTCTTGACAAATACACCTCCAAGCGAGACTTCCTCTTTTTCCATCGCGATGGGAGAGGCGATTTGCAGTGAAATAGTCGACATGTTGGTAGATAGAAAAATAATTAATAACGATGAGCTTACAAGTTGTGACGAATCGCGAGAATATACACAGGTACACAGAGAAAAATATTATTGTTGCGATTACATGTGAACGCTATTAAGGTTATTGTTGTAATTGTAAAAAAAAATCTTGTATAGTTAACTTCAATGTTCAGTTAACTAGAACCATGCCGTTACAAAGGAAACGATTAAATTTTAGTAAATGAATTATATTAAATTTTACACAATTGATAGTTACATATCCATCAGTTGACGGTAAAAATTACAAATGATAAGGTACGTGTCGTAATTACAACTGGACCAATAGAATTTACAGCGCCGCAACGACATATTCTACATAAGACAGATGCAATTTGCAGTACAATTGACTGGTTAATTATGCATATTCAGTTTTCAAATCGACAATGTCGAATAGTTTGCAAAAAAACATAATGAACAAGGCATTTTAAATTAAAGGATTTGAACTTGATCACTAATGCAGCAGCAAAGCTTTTCTTGGACCGGGGGGTGGGGCATAACCTCTTTTCCATAAATATGAATAACTTCAGAAAGAAATTTTTTAAACGCGCTCGAACGCAGAAACGTCGAGAAAAAATCAAAGTTAAAGGTATTACCTTTATTTAAACTTGCTTAATATTTGTAATATTGTATCGATGACCAATTCCAAGGAACTATAAATATACTACAAGTGAAAATTATTCGTGGCGTCGTTGGCCGAGCGGGCTAGAGCGTAGTGCGTACTGTCCTGTAGGTTAAGTGTTGTTAGGGTCGGTGGATCGCGAATCCCGGTGCGTGCGGATTAAAATTTTAGTTGTATAAAAAGCGCTTTTCGGACGACAATGTGATTGTGCAATGTTAGTGATGACGATTGAAAGAGGTTAGGAAGTGTGTAAAAACTATTAACTAATTAAATAAGAATTTCATATTTTACATTTCAAGATATTTTTATTCAAAATCCATAACCTAAATGAATGTAACACGTCTATATATTTTTTCATTTCGAGTTACCATGCTTTTTTTAATTTTAAGGAAAAATCAAAACGTACATTAAATTTAAAAAAAATGTATTGTCAATAAAATAATAGTTCCAATAAAGTAATAGAATTTTAGTCACTACCAGAAGAGAAGTAGATACATCTCAGTATTGTAATGACGACTAACATCCACTAATATTTTTCAATACAATAGTGATATTCACTATTGTATTGGTGTAACATTAACTATTTTGTGCCGTAGTTACGATCACAATTAAAGGATAAATTTCACTATATTGCAGCAGTAAACGTTATTACACTGAAGTGCTGTCACTGTATTTACCAGCGGTTGTAGTTAGGGTCACCATAATTATTGTTAAAACAACATATTATTTTTTTCCGTGTAAGTATTGTTTGTGTGTGAATATCCTTTTTCTGTTTTATTGAACAAAATAAAGGAAAGAATACAATGATTTTCTTCGCAGTGTCTAGGTTTAACGGAAGATGATGATGAATTTGTGGCAGAGAAATTCGCACCGGCACCGGCTGACTATGTCCCTTTGTGGTATAAAGAAAGAGCAGTCGCTCTCACAGCAGCTCATCCAAAGTGGAGCTTGAAGAGCTTGCAATCTCATGGAGTTTCTCGTTTAAAGGATAAATCGATTCTGTATCGATAGAAAGAGGATGTTAAACGAGGAGGCACATATTTCGACAAATGAAAGTCCATCGACCATGAAACATATGAACAATTTATGGACGCTAGGAGAAACTTGGAGCAGGTAAAATATTATCAATATATAGGCCATAAACTGAAAAAACATGGAGTAACAGGTTAAATATAAATATAAATTAGTATAGAAGCGAATATTATAGTATTAGATGTCTATAATACGTAACAATTAATGAATGTTACCCGTGTTCAGGTGATGACGAGGACATTGCAGCAGTGGGCAATGAATGCAGCTTCCCCTTTTTTATCACAAAAATTTGCTTTCATAGCTAGCTCTGCTTGGGTAGAACGTTTTAAAAAGAATCACAGGATCAGACCGTGGAAAATAATGAAATACATCAGCTCCAAAGAATTCGATATGATGGAAGAAGTATTGGCAGCTGCGAAAAAATTCCAAACACAAACAAAAGCAGTAATCTCTCATTTTGACCTTGAATATGTTATCAATACTGATCAAACCGGCTGTCAATATCAATCGACATATAATAGATCGCTTGCGGAACAAGGAGTAAAAATTGGTCTTGCGTCAAAACAAAATTTGAAAAAAGTTAGTTATTCCTTCACGGCACAGTATGCACTGACTGCATCAGGAAAGAAACTTCCTTTTGTTTTTTATGCATCCAGGAACCGTCAGGGAAATTTGGTCTTATTGTACAAAAAAAAAATCGATGAGTTGACTAAAAAATTCAAGAACGTTATTGTTACTTGCACGAAAGTTGACGAAAAACCTTAATGAAACGTTATTGAAATCGGCCATTCTTCCTTATGTAGAAAAACAAAAATTTCTTCTAATTATTGATTCGTGGGGAGGGCAAACTGATCAAACTCTTCACGATGACATCTTTGAAGACAAAATCGGAGCAGTCTCCTGCACTCTGAAAATAATCCCACCCAAGTGCACCCTACTTTGTCAACCCCGTGATGTTTATTTTTACCGGCAGGTGAAAATTTTGACAAAAAGAATTCAAAATGCTCCTGCGTTTTTGAATACTCAACGAGAAATTGCTTCGAGGGAGGATGCAATCAAAATTCATTCTTTAATTTTGTATCAGTTAAGCGCTCCTAGATTCGTGTCAATGATTAAATATGCCTGCTTTGCCTCGAAATTGATCGAAGAAAGAACTACTATTTGAATGTAGACGAAGTATGCTTTCCCATATCACTTTTGAAAAAACTGTGTGCCTCCAAGGATGTGGCTTTTATACAATGTGCTTGGCGCGCTTCGAATTTATGTTTTACGTGTTTCTATGATAAATACCACCCAGAGTTCTGTTCAAATAGAACAAACGATGATAGTGATAGCGATTAATGTTAAACGTTTACTTATCCTTTATACAAAATTTAATTTTACCAAGAATAAAAAAATACATTTCCTCTACCACAGGATTTTTTTTAATTTTATTCTGCCTCTTATTTAATTTACTTTCATGGCTGCACTTATCCTAGATTTGCGTGAAAATAAGTATTACTGAAATATTTTGTAAAATCTATCATATTTATTGATATTTTGTAAAATAAAAAAGAAATATATACGGGATTCAAACCCGAGACCAGCAACATATGAACCGCTAACCTTAACCACTGCGTCACGTTCGCTTGCTTGAAACTGAATACAACGTGCAGGCTATATACGGTACACGCAGAACTTTAAAATTAATTTTCTCGAAAACCAGGGTCCGTCGCATAAAATCCCTTTACCCCCATACACAAGTCATGTCCCTCTAAAACATAGTTAAGAGCCATCAAAATCCGTGATTAACAGGTCTGATGGTCCCTTGTTAATCTTACAAGTCAGATTTGTGGATCCGACTATTGTGCGAGTCGTTAAATCCTAATCATTTTACGAAAAGTCTACTCAACGTCTCCGCAGTATCTTCTCCACAAGATATATGTCGGGGTACTTGAATCTGGTAAGTTCATGTTCATAGAAACCGCCTTCGATGGAGTGATCCTGGTAGTCCTTCAGTTTGTACGTCACCGGATCGGTATTCTTCACTTGACTTATAGTGAAAATTTTCATGCAATTCCGATGCATTTTGCTAGTGCCATTTAGCAACGGGTTCGGCCGTCACGCCTCCCTATTAAAATAATTTTTATATTTTAGATGAATTACTTTATTTTTCGACAAATTTGATGATTTGTATTTGCAAATTTACTTGTACCAAGAACTTGTATAATATATGTTGTGTCTTCGCGGACTTATTATTCGGAGCCAGATAAGATATGAGATGATGTATGGAGCTGTGGATAGAGGTTCGTCGCTTAAAGAACTGTTGATTGTCCTTGTCTAAGGAATTTTTAAACATTTTTCTAGACTAGGATTGGTCAAGAGCGTAGTGACGTTTCAATCCCATCTACTAAAATTTTTAGGGGACCTATGTTTCAATCGTTCAAGTGCTTCATCTAGAGTTCATTCTTCGGTGAAGTGTGCTGCGAAATGTCACGAAAGAGTCACCAAGAGTTTTTCCTTGTTACAAAGAGGATTTAATATATAATGAGCGATTTTTCGAATTCGGTAAATAATTACGTTTTTTAATATAATATTTCCTTCAGATTTAATGACAAAAATACTCATAGAGGTTCGTCGCTTAAAGGACTGTTGATTGTCCTTATCTAAGGAATTTTTAAACATTTTTTAAAACTGTAATTGGTCAAGAGGGTAGTGAAGTTTCAATCCCCTCTACTAAAATTTTTAAGGAAACTATGTTTCAACTGTTCAAGTGTTTCATCTAGAGCTATTTCTTGTATGAAGTCTTGCTTGTGAGAGATTTTTTGATTCTTAAGGATAAAATCAGAAATTCCACTGTATGGTTCCAGAAAACAAGTGAGTGATTGTATTTTGATTTCTTAGTATACTTCTTCCTGCCGATTTAGTGAAGTGTTAATATCAACTTTATTTTGTATAGCAATCCTCCAACTATGAGTCTATTAGAATACCAGCATCCTGGGATAATCTGCCGCCTATCAGGGTAGCCAGACTGTTGGCGTCACTCAATCAGGCTCGCAAAGAGGGACCCGATTATATCTTCTATCCGGAAGTAGACGAAAAGACCTACCGCTTGCTACTTCGATACGAGGTAGAAAAAATTCCGGAGGTTCTTCTCGATAGGTGGCCGCTCTCTGGTATCGGCCGGGGCAGGGGCCCGCACATCGCGGGAGATCGTGAGGGTGCATGCGACCGGAAGTACAGTGTTGGTTACTGTTAAAAATATGATTGTGTAACGGCCTTGTATGAATTAGTTCTTTGTTAAGTTGGCATTAGCGTTTTTAAGTAAGGTTGGTAGTACTGTAAGTTACCGGTAGACGTAGTCGAAAAAGGAAGAGACTCTGTGTAGTCAGTGATAATGTAAAGAAGTAAAGTTTTGTTGGTGACTGGCTTCCTTTTTATTAACGGTTACAACCGAGAAATGGATAAAACGTTGTAGATATTGTACATAACTTCTTTCTTTTAAATATACAATATTTATTATTTCATTGCTTTATATTTCGTGTTTCTGAGTTATAATTTCTTTATTCCTCCCAAGTACCCTCGTATCCTCTTCAGTCTATCCAGCCTATATTACCATCTTCTTCGTATTCTTCTATTATAGCATTATCTTCATTAAAGAGCCGGTGTAAGAAGAAAAGGTCTAGTGGTGAGTCATCAAATTCCTCCTATCATAGATAAGCTAGATTTTGTCATAGAAATATTCGGACTGCCCGAATTGCATGTTGTTTTTCTAAGATTCTGAGAGCAATTAATTCCTGGTGGATTTAATAAATTTTATCCCGTACAACATCCCGTTCGCCTACGTATGCTCTGTATTCACTTTCTCTTTTAATGTTTCCTATGGTTTTTCCGTGTGGCTTGATAAGAAAAAGTAAACGTCTAAATGGTATAGTATTAGTCATTCAATTGATGGGCTATTTTGATTAAAATCGAGTGAACTACTTTCGTTCTGGTTCGGGAAATCTCGAGCCTAATATTTCCGTTTTCAAATACTCTAAAATTTCGAAAGGTCCTAGATGTTGGTCATTGTATTTGCCGATAACATTTGCTTTAAGTAAGAATACGAGTTGGCCTTGATTGAATCCTCTAGGATTTAGTTTTTGATCATAGAACTCTTAGATCTTTGCTTGGCAGTTTGTATATTTTCTCTTGTGCGTTTCCTAGTATTATCTAAATCATCCATTAACTCCTCAATATATTTGAATAATAATATCAATATTTGTATTATTTATAAATAATATAAATGTTTTCCTCAATTTAAACTCGACGGTATCCGTGCTGTTCTACCATATATTAATTCGTACGGAGTATAGCCTGTTCCTTCGTGATAACTAGTATTATAAGAAAACATTGCCATCTCTAACCATTGGTCCCAGTCATCCTGGCCTGTTGTATAATGTTTGAGGAGTACGTTCCAGTTAACGCTCACAGCGCTGCGATCGCTCGCCACATCGTTCCACTTGAGGCTGTGAGCGCCGCGATCATACTCATACGAGAGGCTAGAGGTGACGTTCATAATTCGTTCACAATGACCACTTCGAAAAGATGGGTCTACGCGGTCGTGATTGTTGCGAGCGTATAAAGCAGCAAGAGGAACGCGACAGATGGGTTTTTGGCCACTTCGAAGTAAATCTGTTTTCTGTAAATAAAGAGTCCTACAATCTACAATGGAACAGAATAATATAATTTCTTTATATGATCCTGACAATGATAAAATTTATGAAGAGAGTGTTAATGCAGAAGATGCACATCGTACTTCTACAGGTAAGAGGATTCGTATTATTTTTTCAAAATTTAGTTTGGAAATATTCGGTCTGCTTAAATATAACTTCTTATATCTTGCAGTACCGTAAATGATGAGTTACAGGAAATGGATTATTTCTAAATTCATATTTTATTTAGTTATTTATCAGCAATTTATTTATTCGAGGATATAATTTACATGATTATATTAATATTTTTTTCTGTTTTAGACATGCAATTTGCCACCGGGCTGCTGAGTGCGGCGAAAATGCAGCAAGACCAAGAGCAAGCTCTTGAAGCCCTTGGCAATTAAATATCTGGGAGTACACTTAGATAGCAAATTAACGTATAAAAACCATATACAACAAATCATTAAAAAAGCATATGCAGTATTAAAGAAGCTATACCCATTAATGGTAAAGAACTCAGTCCTGAGTAAAAATAATAAGAACTTAGTATATAAGATGATTATAAGACCCATACTGACGTATGCAGCACCTGTATGGTATAGTGCAGCTTCGACCAATATCAAATTATTGCAAAAATACCAAAATAAATGCCTAAGACTAATATTAAATGCAGATAAATATGGTAGAATAGAGAATCTCCATAAGAAGTTAGCATACAATATATAGAAGACTATGTGAAACAATTGGCAGAACGTTTTTATAAAACTCAGTAAAGTAATATAACGAGACATTGTTACCGACTGTAACTTCGCGTGAAATAATTCTAGCCAATTATCGACTAGATCCTATCGAATAATAAATCCGTTGATTGCTAGGGTTCTGTAGTTCGGGAAGGCTAACATAAGCCTAAAGAGAAAGACAGGGACTTGTCCCTTTCGCCGATAGACAACAGGCCTGACTGGACGTGCCCACTATCAAGGTATATACCAATTTAGTATTTCACTTGTTCAAGATTAGTCGTTATATTTTCATATAAAAATATTGTTATCCTTAGGTGTTAGGGACGTTGTAATATACAACGATCATACTTGTGAGCATTACACATAACCACTTGGATATTCCGATGTTATCTGGCGACCACGAGTCTTCCTGTTAACAACGCTAGATCCGCTGTTAGGAGATAAGTCGCTGGATCTATAGAGGAACTAATCTGAGAAGAAGAAAGCAATCGTTGGACTACCAAAAAAGAGCCATGAGATAAGCCTACCTATATTTATTTATAATTGAAATTTAATGTTCGATGTATGGGTCATGTGTATGTGTGAGAAGTATGGGATATGCGTGTGTGCGTGAATGTTAGCAATATAAGGATTAGCGGTAAAAAATACTTAGATAGCCGGATTGGAAACTATAGGCATTGTTATCATTTACTGGGTTATTCTTTGTTTGTCGCTCTTTCTATTTTTTGAAAAAAATTGCATACGACTGAAATTTTCAATATCCGAATATACATTATTATTTATATAAATTTAGTTGAATTAATACAGTAACAACGAAATAACTAAAAATATTACAAATATTAGAAAACACAATCTCACTTTCAAAATAAAATATAAATTACCATACCAGAAATTAAACATTTTTTCACACCAGTAAATAAATAAACAAACAGACAGGGTGAAGTTAGATAATTAGAGACATTGTATGAAGAATCAGTTAGTAGGTTTTTATGCACGTTTCCTACAAAATAACACTTAATCCATAAAATAATGTATTAACTAATATATAACCGAAAGATGTAAAAGTGGTACTAGAAGTATTATACAAAACTAACCAATGGTAGGTTAAGCTAAAGTATTAGCAGGAACTATCATATACTAACAAGTATTTTTTAAGTACATGATATACATAAAATGTTAAACACTGTATATACTTGAACAAATTAGTCATTTTTATTAAAGAATTTATTTTAAAAAAAAGTTCTTGTCGAAATACTGAAGTTAAGCAACATTAGGCGTGGTCAGTACTTGGATGGGTGACTGCTTGGGAACACCGCGTGTCCTTGCCACTTTTTATTGTTTTTTTTACTTTTCCACTTTTCACACAACCTATATTAGTTTTATAGAGATACAATTTAACATAACCAGAATATTTTTTACAACATTTCTTTTCCATCATGTAAATAATACATGTTTCAATTTGTATATTCTCAAATAAAGAGATTCCAACCCCAAAAAGAGAATTTCTTTAAGAGTAATCATCACCGGCTAGAGTTCGCGAATATGCGTTACTTGTAGTAGACAAAAATTAGGTTAGCTTATGAGTTCTATTTTTATTGTTCTCATTGCTTATACATCTTGTACATTTATATTATTTCTTATTTTAATTGTTTTCGGTACTTAGTTATCTATTAGTATTAGTCGTTTTACGTTTGCTTATACTTGTTTTTGTTACTGTTCTACTATTTCTTTATTTTATTATACCGTAGGTGACAAATTTGAAAAAAATCAATTTGTTGTCCATTAGTGATAAACTGAACATAATACAAACATAACATAACATAACATTTTAAACAAATAAACTACTTAACCATCTAGATTGCTCCGTCTAACCTCCTCGAACTATATTCACATCAGTACATAAAGTGGCAATTTATATTTATTCTTAAACAGGGCATTTGCCCTCGTGTACCTCTCTACCCCATTTAACGCTTCTATGTGTTGTATCTTGCTGCTATAGAATTCCTTGGTTAGCTTTGCGATTTCATCTTGTATATTCGGTATGTTTGACAGTGTACGTAATTCCTCTATTACTAACGAAAATCTATCGGTGAACAAATTTCATAAAACTGTAAACGCTTCGTAATAGTTCCGAACGATGTGGTGGGTCTTTGTACTATTTTACATTTTGTAGGTGCAACGGAGCGCCCTGGTTCCATTTACACTGCTGAGGCCCAGGTGGAACAATTGAGCGGCCGGATTCCATAACAGGCTCAACGCTCGGACTCAGTCCCCTCCATAGCGCCATACGTACCGAACGCG
>JARQST010003339.1:0-12495 GCA_030142225.1 Pachycephus smyrnensis
GGGGCTTGGTGGCAGTCTGAGAAAGATTCTACAGTCTTGGAAAAAGTCTTGGTACGGATTTTATCCGTTACCTCTGATAAGATTCTCGGCAAAACACTCACCAAGACGATCGTTAGAACTCTTTCCAAGCCGGTTGGTAAGACTCTTGGTCAGAGCTTTCCCAAGTCCTCTGTCAAGAGTGAGAGTAAAACTCTTGCCAAGACTGTTTTTTTCCGCGCGGGTAGTAATAAGTCCATGGAAATAATTCACTCTTGTTATGAGGATGGAATGTTCCCATTAATACCACTAGGGAGTAAGAGAGAGAGAGCTGGTCCAGTCTCGCATAAACTTGAAGACTATAAGACCATGAACCCAGAAATACGTGCCGATAACGAGACAGAACCGCGGGAACCTAGAGCCATCCGCGACAGTTCCACGATTCTGGAGTGCACAGAATCGGCATTTTAACACCCCTACTTTGGGTCCACGACGCTCCCCGAGCACGGATCTAACATAGGGACAGCAGTCTACCTAAGAGATTCATACAGTACAGTCATTATTACCTTTTTTCTATTTTTGAGTCATAGTCGAACTTAGTTAGTGCAAAACAAGTTGTGTTAGGACAAGATACCTTAGGGCCATTCTTGTCTTCCTCGCTTTAGGGCCGATCAGAATACCAACGCGTGAACCACTATTAAGTTCTACCACTATCGAACTCAGTGTATTTAGTGTCTCAGTGACCACCGGTTTAGTGCCAGTACCCCATTTTAGTGACCAGGGACAAGGATTACCCTTTTCTAAATTGGATTACCTATTTCTTCAAATTCTCTACCGAACTACCATCCGTAAGGATACCCAGCCTACAACAAATATTACATTCTACAAACCTCTCTCTCTGCACCACTGGTGAGCCTTTATAGTATTACCATTATTATATTCTGTTATTACATATTCATATTCATAAATACGCCTAATCATAGACATTCGTAATTCCAACTACATCTACACTACTCGCATACAACTATTGTAACGCTAACAACACAAACATACCCATTACACTCGTACCACATATATCACACATAAGAACAAGTATCACATATCCGCCGATAACTCTGCTCGATGCATAGCACGCATCGTCAAACCCATATCATTATACACATACAACCATTCATACTAAATTGTTTGTAAACTGGTCATTCAATATAGACACCACAAATTCACAGCATTCATTCGTGTAACTCAAATCATTTCTGAAATCAAAATTCCTTCGTCTTACGTCATCAACGTGAAATCCCGATAGTGATCGTCGTTCAACACAAGGTAAGAAAGAGCAGCAGAACAGCAGTCGGGTGTACTTCAGCACCTTAAAGTGGCAAAAATCCCGAAAATAATAATAGTTTCATCCTCCACGCTTATCCTATAAATCATAAGATGTGTCGAACGTAATCATTAGTGCTGTTACGTCCCGAGCAACGCGAGAGGCGCGATAGCTGCGTAACGAGTTGAATCCCGGCGCAGAAGGCACCGAATTATATATTTATTTTTCTTGGGTCCCCGTCACCGTCCCGTACGGGCCCGGACTCTCGGATAGGATTTGGGGTTAGGTTTTAATAATTAAAAGACCAATGATTGAGGCGTAAACAAGAAAGAAGCATATAATGTATTGATTACTTATTCACTCCTGCAGTCACACACTCATTCTTACAAAACCTTAACTACTTACTACTTTGCTAATGTACTACCACTGTTCCAAGTGGAGGCGTATGGTAACTAATCTTATTTGAGTTCGCTCTATCGATGCACACTCCCTGGGGCCACTAGCGGCGTAACGGCCCGCGGCGTTCACACTCTGTCCGGTATAGGGTCCCGGACAGTAAACTAGATCAGCGAGGCTAATTATTACTCGGCAATGCACAGCGGAGATTCTTACAGGTTTTCACTGCGGATGCCAAGACGCGACTTTTCCTTCCGTCCTGCCCAGGGACGGTGGTTCATCATTCCCGGGGCAGGAGGGAAGAAAATCCCGCTGAGCTAGTCCTTCCGCGAGCCGTCCTTGCGGGCGAAGTCCACCGCGCGAGCGGATGTCGGGTGATCCGCACGCGTAAGAGAATCCGCCGATGAGGCCGAACACGGTTTTCGAAAATTTTCAAGTTACCGTGGTCGGGACGTAACAGTGCCATATTTTGGGATTACACGCTACAGGAGCTACTTCGGTAAGCGAGGGCTTTTCCTTTTTCTGAGCGACATATTTTCATGCGATTTTTGAATTAGTTCGTTCAATAACGCGTTCAAGACGCGTAAGAGTGATTCCCCCCTCCTTTGATTTGTTTGACCTCGCGTATAGACAGGCACGAGAATCCGTCGACCGACAGGGTTCACTGGTTTTATTTCGTTTTTCTTAGGAAGATTTCTGTTTTTTGGTGTTAAATTGTTACTAGAGATCTTTAGATTGATTTTTATGTGAATTTGATGTACGATTTTGATGAACGCGAAGTTCACGTTAAGGTCCTTGACGGTCGGTTTAATTGTTCAATTGTTGTCCGCGGATTGGCCGCATTGGGATTCTCTGAAGTCAATTTGCTGGATTGTTGAAAATAACATTCAAAGGTGCGCGCGGTACCAATCGTTTAAGTTTATGTCCTTGTGCGCTCAACATCAGAAAATTTATTGTATCGCGTAAATCGCGGAAGAGCCGCACAAGCGAATCTAATTGAAGTTGTTGTTTTTTTCTTTTCCTTTATTTGTTAAATTATCTTAATTCGGCATTGTACGAGACCGTCGCGCTACGCGCCGCCGGCCCTCAAATAAACCGAGCCTTTCGTTTGTTTATTGAAAATATCGTTAACTGAGTTATTTTCTGTGTCGCGTGATTGTCTGACCTTTCCGACCTGTTGTTCCGAATCCCGACGCCTCCGCGAGCTGAGCTAGCTGGTGGAGGAACCGAATGAGTCTTTGATAGGTGGTTCCCGTTTGGAACCTCGCGCCCAACACCTTGCAAATAGAGGCCCTTTGGACGACAACGCGATAGTCACAAAAAGTTAGCTTGTGCGTAAGTTCCCTCCATCCCGTTGGAGTGAAAATACGTCACAATATATAACATATACACACACATACAAGCACACCCCTGGCGAAAATGATGTTTTTTCTTTCGAAGAATTGCCTTCGAGAATTGTCTTCTAAAGTGACGATCACAGACCGTAAGGAATGGCATAGCAAGTGGGACAGAATTTGTTAAATGATATTAAATATGGTTGAATAAACAACAGTGGACATGAGTAATAATATATAAACGATGTAGGTAGAATTGAATAATTATATATTAGATTAAAGCATAATTACATTGTATTGACAGGTAATTTATGGTATAACGATATAAATCGAAAAGAGAGTTAACGATTGAAGAAAATAATAGTTTATTGATTATAATTGTATTCAGTTTTAAGGTTGCTTGTAATATAAAACTATTTAATAATTCTGATACTGGTGTATAGAGTACTGCGCAGTAATGGTTAAGACGTAGTTGCGGATAATTAATAAACCAAAGAGGATGCCGAAACAGTTATTACTAATCCAACGAATGATAAAAAGTAGCAATAGGTGAGTTACCTACAAAGAATTCACAGTTCATTAATGATAAACAAATAGATTGAAAGGGAATAAATGTAAGTGCTGGTTTATGTAAAACTTAGTACCTAAAGTTAAATTAGCTGATATAATGAAAAGACTGTGATAGTGCGATAAAAGACATAAATTATCGGTAATTGAAGGTGGATCCAAGGGTAAAAGCGTTAAAGATGTGAGAGATAACGCGCGATATCTGATTATACATTTAGTCGAATGAATACGACTAATTTCGATATTGTACGTTTATTTGGAAATCAAACCATTGACAAAGCAATGAGTCGAGACAAGATATATTTGATTATTTATAAATCGGGGTATGGGAAAGTGTTCATACGGGGAAATGGGACACGGGGAAACGTCCTATACGGGGAATTGGGTACGGGGAAATGTCTATTCGGGGAAATGGCATACGGAAAAACTTCTTGCTACCGAGCACTTCATGTCCCAGAATTTCTTCCATGTTATCGCGGTTTCAGACTCATGGCTAAAGTCGCATATTCTTGACTCTGTGGTATCTCTCCCTTGCCATCACCTACTCCGACGAGACAGAATTGGGAAGGGTGGTGGTGGAGTTGTTGTATATGTGCACTCGTCGCTCGGTGCTCGTATCGTCGCCCCTTACACAGCTGATTACTGCGCGCGACCTGAATATCTATTTATTGACATTACATCGCCTGATGAACCCAACGTGTTGCTTGCCATAGTATACCGGCCGCCTAAAATTGGTCATTTTACGGATTTTGAAGCGGTATTCGCGCGGTTGGCGCTAGCTTACAAAAACGGCGTCATCATGCGAGACTTCCACGCGGACCTATAAGATATTACGTTTGATAGTACCACCATCAAGACGTTCATCTCCAGCAATCACCTCCACTTAGGTCCGTATGAACCCACACACCTGGCTCGACCTATGTATTATAGACTGCCCTGCGAAGGTCTAGGTCCGTGTACTATATACTACTCTGCGCACGATTACTCCGCAGTGTCCTGCGACTCCTTGGATGACAGATGAAATAAGGATGGTGTTGCGTGACAGGAACCGGGCACATAGACAGCTACGTCGATCGACTGCGTTTGCGGATTTCGGACTTTACCGGACATTGTGTAATAGGACCAGTCCCATGGTCACTCGTGCTAGGAACACGCACTATGCGGCGCTACTCGCCTCTTCAAGTTCACTCGAGTCACTTTGGAGTAGGCTGCGTAGTCTGGGCGCAGTGTTGCTAGGAGTCCTAGGCTAGCTTTACCATTGAATGAAGTGAATAGGCATTTCGCGACCGCCTATCACAGTCACAATGTCGATGCGGATAGGCATCTGCAGGTGACTTCGATGACACAAATTTCTATTTTAAGCACATCTGCACCGCGGATCTAATCGAGGCTCTGGGGAGGTGTACGACTAGGGCGGTGGGGCCGGGTCGGATTCCAATGGACCATATTCGACGTGGACTGGGGGTAATCTTCCCGAATCTTTTGGGTATATATAATCACTCTTTGGACTCTTGTACGTTTCCCGAGATCTGGAAGCAATCATATATTCGGCCTATATCCAAAGGACGGCCATCTAGTGCCGGTACGATATCAGAGGTACGGCCTATCTCGCTACTTTGCAACCTTTCGAAGCCTTTAGAGAGGATTGTGCATCAGCAAATGACGGAATACCTCGAGCAAGCGGGGTATCTCGATGGACGTCAATTGGCCTACAGGACTGGACACAGCACTTAGACCGCCTCACTCACAAGGAGACTAGGGAGGCTGGTCATCACGGATTTCGTTCAGCTTGCACATAGTGATTGCTACTGACTTACAATTTAACGACTGTTTCGCCGTTTGATCTCATAGGCCCTGGTTGCTAAGATATTGCGATTTTAAATTTTTGTAAATTCGGGTCAAATCCGCCATACATCTTAAGAACCATTAATGTAACTGTGAAAGTGCAAGGTGAGCGTGGCTAACAGTTCGGGTCTAGCTGCAATCGAGTGCGCACGTGTCTTTCATCTTCGCTCACGGCTAGTGAATTATTGTATCACTCCCGCTATACAAGCAATAGAAATCCCATCAAAAGCAGTCTACTCCACTAGGAGTCAGACAATCATTAAAGAAATCTCTAACACTTCTCGAAAGAAGAGCCCACCTATGATGCATAAAAAGGCTAATCCGGGACCCTCCGGATAGACAAAGAAGATAGCAGAGGTTAAGTCCTCCACCAAAGTAGCTAAGATCGCAGCTCCAGCGGAAATTTCCACGAAAAATTCCTTCAGTGTACTGCAAGATGCACCACAAGACTTATCTGAAATCCCTTCAGCTACTGTAAAGAAACAGCAAATCACGCTTGTAGTGCTAAAAGGTAAGATTCTTGGCATAAAGGATTTCACTGCCAGTCTGAGTCAAAGACTTTCTGCGTCATTTCGAGTAAAATACAATGATGGATCCACTCAAATTTTTTTCTCCAATAAGAGAGATCATGAAGAAATTATTAAAATTCTGGAAGAAGCTGGTCTGGAGTATCATACGCTTGGCCTCGAAGACGATATTCCATGAAAGTTTGTGATTTCGGGATTACCCGAAGAAACGGATCCAGATGATATAAAAAAAAACGCTAAGTAAATCTATTAACGTGACTGGGGAGTGCAAACGGCCATTTTGAATTTCCAATCACGAAAATCGTGAATTACACGGAATTAACGCATTATCCTTATTGAACTGGAGTGCACGCAAATTTGTGTAAGTTCCATAATTACTGAAACGGCACTTTCGTAAGATATAATTGCGAAATAAAGGAATGAGATGCATGCAAAATTTTGGCACGAGCATATTTCACGTCAAAAAATTGCACGCAACTCATACCTTCGTTTGTCAATTATTCCGCATAAAAATATCATGCAAGTAACAGTGCAGCTTGCAAAAATCTGCGTGCACTGCGTTTGCGTGAGAATTTATTATTACATTCTTATAAATTACGATATTCCATTTTGAGGCTAGAAAGTACTCCCCAGTCCCCTTAAAGTTATCCATGTGAGGCAGTTCATAAAGACGATGCCAGATGGTGTTGAGCGCAAACTCCCAGTCTTCATAGTACTGGCCCACTCTGAAATTACACTACAAATGATTCGTGACCAGGAGTCTGGTTCTGGCCGTCGTGGCGCGCGGACGTGTCCTAACCTAGAATGCTAGTAAGCTAGAATGCAACGTGGTAGTCGCGAGTTGTGGTTATAGGCACTTCATGCCAGTAGTCACAAACCTGGCTTGGTGCTCTTTATTTCGTTTATTCATTTTTTCTTTTCTTTTAATTAACTGGTCGTAACCCAGACTCAACTTTGGCGGTGGGACGGTCGCCTTGCGCATTAAAGTGACCGGCCACGTACCTGGCCCACAGTCTTTGTTCTTAACATCACTAACAGTTTCAAAACACATATCTTTAGAACATTTGCAGAATCTTAATCTGTCAAAATTCTACAGGCACATATCGAATGTATTAGTCTCATATTAGCCCAAGAAGAAAAGGGCATTATATCGTTGTCAACACCCAACACCGGGGAGGCAAAAAACCCGCCCAGATCGAACAAAAAAAGCATGAAGATAAAAGCGGAGGAAACGTAAACCACCAACGGTATAGGTAAGGATGGAACAGCTATGAACATTAATTCTACACAACCCATAGAGATGCAGAAGGCCCTCCTGTCGCTCACAAGCGAAGCCTTTCCCCAACAATCATCATTTATGCTACCTAAGCGCAATAAAAAAAGACACAGCGATCTATTGGACTCACCAACTAAATAAAAGGATAAAGCAAACAAAACAAAAATCGTAATCATTGATGACCCACATGTTGGACACCCTGGCAATTTTGATAAAGGGACCACCTCTAGCATGGCTTATAACAATGGCAGTGCAGAAACTTCCCAAAATGAAGTCGCTTCAACACAACGAGAAGCTACAAAGACACCATTTCAAGACGCCCTCAAAAACAGGTACAACTCACAACATAAAGGCCCCTTCATAGTGTTAATTCAACTAGACCCTAATACCATCAATACAGAAAATGTTAATCTGCACCCGATGACAGTTGGTCGCTTGATGCACAAGGCTGGGCCCTAAACTAATTGAAACATCAAGAACTGGAAAAATCAGATTCAAAGTCACCACAGAAACTGCACAAACAACAGCCAACCTTCTGATAACCTCTCCTTGCCTTAGGGAACTCAATCTAATTGCCTACATCCCATCAAACCAAGTGTCCCAATAGAGAATAATAGGTGGGTTACCCACTGACCCAACAGCCGAAGAAATCATCTAAGGCTCCAGGGCATCAGCCAACGTGATTGCAGCCAAACGCTTCGATAGAAAAAACAGATCTGGAGATCCCAATGCAAACAATTTCACTCCTACTCGTACTATTCAACTGACCTTTGATTCTCAAACTTCGCCAAAACATGTCTATTTTTACAGTGTTAAATATGCAGTCGAACTTTACGTCCCCTCAGTCAGATATTGCTACAATTGTCATAGATATGGACACAGGAAACAAATCTGCCGTAGCAAGAATAGATGTATTCGATGTGGACAAATGGTCCATGCCCAGGACTTAGACTGTCCCAATTCTGCGAATCCCCCAATTTGTTTATATTCTAAGGGCTCCCACCTGGCCTCTGACCATGACTGCCCGTAAAGGGAAACCCAAAAGAAAATCTTATTCATAGCCATTAAGAGAAACATTTCTAGGAAAGAAGCAGTAAACTGGATCAGAACGGGTCCTCCTAGCCTAAATGGAACCACATATTCAACGACCAACACACGCTTCAACTGCTCTGAATTTCCAGAACTGGGAAAAGCACAAATGGATTCTGAACGTGGTGCATCAATTAACAGTTACAATTCCTACAAGACCCCAGCTCCGTTATAGAGTAAAGCTGCCAGTAAGAACAACAGCAATAAACAGTACAACTTGCATGTACCCACGAACCCACTCGGTATCCAAAGAAAACCCCAAATTTGGGGATCTTCAACGCCAGTTAGTAAATCACAAGATACTACCACTTCTCTCTCTTCTATACCTCAAAGACCTACATCAGACAACGTCCAAATTCCTCCAAGAAACGGCGTCGCTCTGCACACTCCTTCATCTCCATCTACGTTCTCATATAGTCCAGAGGAAGTCGCAGAAAGAATTTCACAGCTAGAAACCCTAATTAAAACGACTTGAAAAACTGGATAGTCTAATCGACCACCTCACAAACTTATACAAGCACAAGGGATTCTCACACCACCATAATAGCCTCCTTAGCCAAACAAACCCATAATAACCACAACCATTTGTCAACAAGCAACTACATGATGGGCACACAGCAAAAATCAATTCAAATTCTACAATGGAATTGTCGAAGTCTCCGTAACAAGAAAGATGAAATTGACATAATATCTGGTGAATATGACATTCTTATTATATTGGAAACATGGCTGGCACCAAACATACGTTTTTACTTAAAAATTTCAACACCATAAGAAAAGACCGCTCCTCTGGCAAGGGAGGAGGCATAATAATATGCATCAGGAAAAATATAAATTACACGATAATAGACACGGTAACCTACAAACCTCTCCACCTTGAGTCGCTTGCTATCTCCATTACTCTAAATTCAAAACCTCTAATTATCGTCGCCCTATATAGAATACCGAACTCAAACTTCGGCTCTAATCTGAATGATTTGAACAACTTACTAGATCCACTACAGAACTTTCCATACATCTTTGTTGGTGGAGACTTGAACTGTCACCACACAGCCTGGGGGTCTCCTAGCACATGCACCGTGGGCAACTCTTTGCAGACATACTTAGACAATAATTATCTATTTCTGCTCAACGATGGCACAGCCACATTACTGAACAGGCCGAATCAAGCTACTTCATGCATAGACTTGACACTTGTTTCATCTAACTTTCTACCCCTTGCTTCCTGGAAGGTCATGGAGGATACCATGGGTAGCGATCATTTTCCTATCCTAAGCACCATTGCCTCACACGTTACATATTGGAACAGTTTTAACCAGAAGTATAACCTTAAAAACATAGACTGGAATAGATTCCAAGCATCATTGCCAGAAAGTCTAACACTTGAAGGGAATTGTCCCATTACCAAATATGAGCAAATAGTACATACTATAGACGTACTCCACCTGCCCCTTGCTGGAACCAGGACTGCGAAAGGGCTGTTGCAGACAGGAAAACGGCACTCAAAAAATTAAGGTCTAACTACAACCACGACAACTATATCAAATACAAAAAGGCTGAAGCCAGAGCGAAACGCACATTCTCCATGGCGAAAAAGGAGGGTTGGAATGCCTTCTGTAAGACACTGTCCCCAAATACGCCAATTACCAAGGTATGGGTTTGAGTTAAAAGCTCTGAATAATAAACTCTCATATATCTCAACGTAATGTTTACTTCAAAATCAACGGTGAACTGCTGGGTCCCAGATCCTGCTTCCAAAGTCTTCCACAGGGACTAACTTTAAGCCCCCTTCTTTTCTCAATTTTCTTAAATGAATTCAACAAACATATTCACTGATTGCATCTCAACCCAATATGCTGATGACGCACTAATTTTGTGCAAAACAAGCAATTTAGAAACAGGTCTACAACATATTCAACCGAGTATAAACAATATTTCCAACTATTTAAACGAAAAAGGGCCTTCAATGTCACCAAGTAAAACCAAAATGGTTATCTTCACTCGGAAAACAATAAGCACCTTAAATAAATACATCGTTTTGAACTCCAAAAAAAATATACAACTCCACGGAAGCTGCATATCTTGGCATAACCTTCGACTACCAAGAGACTCGGTCGAGTCTCGCGCCAAGTAAAGGCAACTGGCGGTACAGGCAGCGGGCGAAGACCGAGACTCTTTACCTGAAGCAACTCGCCTTATACGTGTTAACATAGGCAACAGAATAATGCGGCTTGATGGCCGAGGCTATTATTCCCGAAATATCTCCCTGTATCTGTACTCAAACTAATACTTAATGAATGGCTATACATCAGGACAAGTTAACAAGTCGTCGTCTCCGTCTCCGGATCGTCTTCGCATGTCCGTTCCTTTTTACGCCAATGGATGGCGCTGGTTGCTTGCCTTTTTTTCTTTTTACAGGATAGATGGCGCTGGCGATTCACCACATACACATAAACATTTTGTCCGTCAAACCAACGTTCACACTGAATTTTCAGATAATACAAGGCTACTTTCACAACAATATTATAGATTATAATTTTACCAGTGCTATGTTTTTGCCGGTCTGTCGTATGGTCGGTCCACGAGTTCGGTGTGGTTATTTGACAGTTCGTAAATAATGTAGTCCTAAGCAAACCACACGTGGTTTTCCATAAATATATGCTAAAATAGAAAAATAAAATATAAATATGTTTAGTTCAAAATCATGCATATGCATTTTTGTATAAAAAATTGTATGTAATGACACGTGTGCCTTGCTAGAACCTCATTGTTTTCGATCTGTCGATAAGCACATCGAACTCGTGGACCGACTATATGTAAATAATATGTGCTGTTATAAATAAGACCAGACCAGGAATATGAAATTACTGTAAGATCTATGTATTATTTACCTTGACTAGAATTGCTATTTAGATTGTCAAATGATTCGAAGCCCTCATCAAGGCTTCAATAGAATTTCTTACTGAATATTAAATTTTCCTTCGCGCATAGCTTGATGTCATGGTTGATTGAAGAGGAATTGATACTAATGCTAATGTTTATGGAATAAAAACTGAGTGTGACCAAGTGTGTGTTGTGCATGCTGGATTGCTCGGTGCAATACTTACTATACTCTAAAGACATTATTCAATGAATGGTAAGTTTTTATAAGTACTGTATTGCTTGCATGTACACATATTGTCTCAAGAATTATAGTCAGTATCGATTACTTCATTATCGTTATATTTTTTGTGACGTACTCCTCGCCGGAGGGACCACGGAGTACGTCCAATTCGCGGTATGGGGAGGGTCGTTAATAACAGAAGAGCACAGGTGTAAAATAAAATGACAGCTGATATATTCTAGTTTAGAGGGCCTCTCTGGGCCAAACAGGTATGCACGGTGACGCAACTCAAAACAATGACAACGGCGGTCTGGCCGCTCGGGACGTCGCACGGAAGGGGGAGGGCTGGCCAACTCTAAATATTATTCCGACAATCTATAGAAAAGATGGGCGCCAGCTACAAGGCGGTGTAGCTCCGTCAAGGGACCTCGCAAGGTCGTCTTGTTTAGGATATTAGTTGAACTGCGAAGAAGGGAGAGGCGAGGAAGGGCTCGGGGGGGGGGGGGTCCTGATCGCAACGGCTTCTTTAGATATTACCTCGGCGCTATCAAGGGGGAGGAAAAGGGTTTTAAGGGCTAAGGGCACAATACGGAGGGGGCGCGAACCTAATCTACCCGCAGCACAATCTACAAACACACCACTCGGCCTCGCTTTGTGGCAAAAGGCCAATCTGTAACCCGCAAGAAATTCGGATCGACTACCGGGCCTCGTGGGCCGGCTAGAGGACTGACAATTAATCGTAACAAAAAAACGTAGTAAAATAAAGGTTATAAAAGAAGGGGGGGGGGGGTTGGAAGGGAAGATAAAAAAGGGGTTTCACTCAGACTCTTAAAAGTTACTCACGCAACTCGCTCTTCAAACTGTATCCAATTGCACTCTCACACTCTTTTACTCTCTCTCTCGCACTCTTACACGCAGTAGCGCCTGGCTCGAAGTGAAGTTCCTCGGTTGGCCGGCCTCGTTGTTTCCGTTGGATGGCCTCCAGGGCCTCCGATGATTGGCTGGGCCGCTGGACTGAGAGGGCTACGCGCGTCGGCATTGGTCCGCGGATCGGGCATGGC
>JARQST010003340.1:0-12375 GCA_030142225.1 Pachycephus smyrnensis
GTCTCGCTGTTCCTTTCCGTAGTTCCTTGTGTCTAAGTAATGGCCGTGGAGTTCTACGGTGTCTTGCTGTTCCTTCATGTAGTTTCTTGCATCTAGCGTGGCAAGCGAGTGAAGCGAGCGCGTCCGACACAATAATTTTGTAATACTGTGACGTGTAGATTTTTAAAGATATTTCATAGAAAATTGACCGCTCAGTGTTCAGTGTTATTATGCTGCCCGCTAGTTTTTTCCGAACAAAAAGCATCGACAAACACAAACCGCTCCTGAAACTTGAAATTCAAGCTCAGTTTGGCCTCAAGATTAATTACGTAAATGTGCTTCGTTTTACTCGAGGAGGTCTTTCAGAAGAAATTGAAATCGGAATTGAAATATGTGATTACGTCTTAAAAAATCTGTTTTCCTATATCTCGAAGTACAATGCGATTTTACTTGATCTATTCCAGCTTCACCTTCCGCAGTAGAATTCTTCTTCCCAATAGAAGAATTATATATAATATCATCTGACTTAACATTTCTCAAAGTTAATGAAGGACCATAATATGCTGTATACTAATGTTAATAAAGGTGGATATGTAATTATTACAAATTTTATACGAAAGTTTCCTAAAAATAGTGAAATACCGGGCAAAAACATCTCCGATGTAAAAAAAGGGCGCCAAGTGCATATCCGCCATAATGAACCTATACATATCTTATCTTATTTAGCCGTGTTCGCTATTTGAAATGACATGGCTGGATGGCATGTTGAAGTGCAATCTTACATGCATTTATTATTATATTGCGTACATAAATTTCTTTATATTGCTTACTTGTTTCTTCACTTTATGTAATTACGGATTGATTATATAGTTGTTTCAGATGAATTGCACTTTGCATTAAAGACCACATTTCGTTTCAAATTCGGATATATTCGTGCTCAAAATTTCACAATACTGACTTTTAGCAAACTAATAGTAGTCTAATTCTGAATTGCGAATAAGGATTGTGAGTACCGACAAGCGCTATGTCCCCGTATTATTCATTTGCAGTGATTTGCCTTAGTGTGAATGCGACCTAAAGCAAATACGAATGCTCTATTTTGAAAGTTGACGCTGGTTTGAGACGAAGATTGGCATAATGAAGACGAATTTGTTTTAAGTAAAGCACGGGCCCGCCAAGTAGTACTCGATAAGGAATCACTTAACTTTGTATAAATTATTGAATGACAATTAAATTATAATCAAATATAAACAGCAGTAATAACACAAAAGAGTAGTGAAGACGTTACAGAAAATTTTGCAAATACAATTAAAATGATGAGCTAGTGCCAAATAATATAATAAGTAGATATATAGTGACCTATGTACTTGGCATTATAATATGATTTCAATATTTTTTGTACGTTGAACGATAATGTAAGATAGAAGTATTAGTTGTTTTTTAAAGAGAGGAATTCACAGCAATCCTGTACTTGGCGAAGTTTTATACACGAAAGTGTTTTTGGGGCTTTTTCTACTGCAACTTGATGTTGGTTCTCGGCATCCACTAGGTTTAACCTATTTCATCGACGAATTGTAATATAAGGAGTTTCTTAACCCCTTAACCTACGATTTACGTTCGAGAATTTTGGGCCGAAAACGTAAACAAGCTCGCGCAGCCTTTGAGCCATTCGCACGACTTGTCATCATCATCTGCTACGGGCTATGCCCGTAGTTGTAGGTTAAGGGGTTAAATCCGATAATGGCGTCGTAGCTATAAATTCCGAAATTTTTCTGGTTCGGATGAAATGATCTAATGTGTGTTACGGGATAAAAGAGATTTAAAAAGCGATTGGAAAACGCAGTGCCGTGTTTTGTTACTTATGTAATATAACCCGTTGTATTCATTCTGTACTATAATTATATAAAAATTATAAATAGATTAATATGCCCATTTTTCAAGAAGTCATAAAGTATTTTACCTGCAGTATGTCCATATTACGTATTGTATTCTCTTATTGCTAAATATTTTTATGCGAAATATTAGTTGCAGTATTAAATACCATTAGAAATAAGTAATCAGTTATCTTATAAATAACCTATAACCGATAACGAACTAATTTCAATATAATTGGGTTTTTTAAATTGATTATTATTAATAAATATTTAAGGGGACTGATGCCACCAAAATTCTCAAAAAATCGCTTTTTTTATTTGTATTTTCTGATACTGAATCTTTTCCTGTACAAGGTTCTTCTTCTCTACTAACTTCCCAACTGAAAGTTCGTGAATGTTACCGCTGACTTCGAACGCATTTTCCTGTAACTCAATTTTTCAGCCTTTCGGTATACTTTTCTCAGAGATTAAGAGAGCTATTTACAACTTTTCTTTTTAACCAGTTAACTGGTGAACCCGAAATCAACATTTTGTGCCAAAACTGGTAGGGGCGAATAATTCCGTATTTCACATGAAAGCTCATCTACAAGGAGTTTTTTGAGTCGCTGATTACGAATCCGAACTCGCCATTATGAATTTCCCAATTTTGAGTTCAGATTCGTAATCAGTGACCTTGAAAACTTACTGAGTACCGAGTTTCATCCAAATCGACTGACCTTTTTAAATCGGCCCGCCATTTTGAATCCGCCATTCTGAATTTCGCAATTTCGAGTTCAGATTCGTAATCAGCGACTCAAAAAACTTAGGCATACCAAATTTCATCAAAATTCATTGAAATTTATCAAAGTTATTCAATGTGCGCACATATGCGTCATTATCAGTTTTGGAACGAAAATTTTCTGCACATATATAAGTCATTACCAGTTAACTGGTTAATTTGTAGATAACGATTTCATCTATTCCGCGGACCTTTTCTTTTTTTGTTATCTGTTTTCAAAACAAAATGGCGGCCTAAAAATTAAGGAATTTTTCTTGGTTCTGCAATGAAACGTAGATAAATCATAAAAATTAATTTTTACATTAAAAGAAGATAGGTGCGCAGAGTAGAGCAATGTTTTCTGAGTAATTAAAAAATAAAATAAGTTTCTGGCACTACTAAACTGGGAGAAAAGTGTACCGAAAGTTGCAATGTCGTTATTTGCAGCGTCATTTGTTTAATTAAATAACCTTCTGAGAAACAACAATATTAAAACTTCCGCACTCGGAAAATGCTCGAAGAAAAAATCCCTCTATCGAATTGTTTTAATAAATTATCGCTCAATTGTAGCAATTATAACAAAAAACAGTATTGAATATAAGCAATTTTCTTTATGGTTTGCAGATTTCAGATGGCGTTGTTCCCCTTAATAAATATAACATGTCAAATTATTGAAAATTAATATTAACCCTGGGAAGGCACTCTATAGGAATAAGAGAAGAATTCATATCAGTGCCAAAGCACGATCAATAGTGTACATACAATTATTTACTGAAATATGCTGCATTATAATTCCCAATAATCGACTATTAATCGTCTGTCATACATACATATTTAACACTTAATGATTAGAGTACTAATATATTAATCTATAAAATTTCATGTTAAGAAAATACAATGATGCAAAATCATATAATTTCCAAATACATATTTTTTTTGCAACATAGAAGATCTGTATTTTATCTTCAAGCGCCACAAACGATGCTCAAAGCCAGGAATATTAACTTTCTTAAGCTTTGCAAATATTCAGTGTTATCCATTGGAAATGGAACTACATTCAATTCCCTTGTGTACAAAACGAAATGTGTGAATTGCATCGAATGGCTGTAGCTTCCTCTTTCAGTTTACAGTTGAAAT
Source organism: Pachycephus smyrnensis (assembly GCA_030142225.1). Lineage (NCBI taxonomy): Eukaryota > Metazoa > Arthropoda > Insecta > Hymenoptera > Cephidae > Pachycephus > Pachycephus smyrnensis. Next base: position 3,748 of record JARQST010003340.1, read on the forward strand.
TTATATTATGTAGTGTTTAGTAAAGTATTTTCAATGAGAACACAGTATTGTTTTATATTGCTAATTCTCCAGATGATACAAAGTGAATCGATTTAAAAAATCCAAAACTGATAGTATTTATACATATAAATATTTACATACGTAATTAATATATAAATAACATAAATAAATAATATAGTATATAATTATAAACGATACATATAATTAACTAAAAGATTATGTGTTCCCCTCAATAGACATTAAACCATACCACAACATGTGGACCATATGCAAGTGACATTTTATACTATGAATAATAAAGAAATAGCACCTTGATCAGAAATCGCCAAGGTCTTGCGACTTCATCGTAATTACCGACATGCGTATAAATTTTGTTGCGTACTTGCAACAGTGTGCGCCAAATTAATCTTGCACACCTATTTTGTTTGAAAATTGTTTATTCGTGGCTACACGGTACAAGTGATACGTTGCATGGATAGACGCAGAAATTGAAATTGTAAGTGTAGGTCCCGTAGGCTGCTTCTGTGCAACTGATTCTTGAAGCCCGTGAGTTTTTGAAGGAAGCAGTCGAAAATAACAAGAGAATAGAAAGTGGAGAGACAAGGCATGAGGAGGTTACATATGGTACAGGGTTAGAGAGAGCGGCTGAAATTAGGCACGTAGAATAAAGTATGTGTCAAAAAAAAGGTCTGGACATTGTCTATACACAACCCCATGGTGGACAAATTTGAAGAATATGCACATGGATTGCACGTGGAGTGCCTAGACCGGCGTCTCGTTGCTGTTACTTTTGTAAGGACTGTAAACTCAGGATGATGGGACAATAGAGGAAGATATGTGGCGCAACAAATGTAAATCTATACACTTTGTTGCATGGCATTTTTGTGCCTGTGACAAAATGCTGCAGAGGAGACAAATCAGAGCTGTATGGTGGGGCCCATTGAGCTTCCGAGCGTTTCTGTGGGACGTTGGACTATTCATTTTCGCAATAGTTATTAAATATCCACGTAAGGGTGTATTTGAACTTATTTAAACGTGTCTGAGAGAATGTAGTAAAATTTGAAAGTTCTAGAGGACCCAGAAGGCCTATCTAGATGGCTGTTGGAGCGCCCAAAGTAACAGAGTTACTCCCCAAGCAACAATCGCCGATGCTCAGCCACGATTAAAAAACGGCCCATGCTTGGACCAATCTTAGCTGCTAACTCTTGATTTCCAATGGTGGATCAAGATTGGTAAAATTTTCGGCAAAACCTTGGCCCAACGTTGGACCGAAATGGAGTTCATACCATTATATTAAGTTTCGGCGAGATCTTGGGCCAATCTTGGTACAAGTCTGGGCCCAAGCTTCGCGTTCAGAAATTTTTTGTGTATACCAAGCTTCAGCGAGATCTTGGACCAATCTTGGTTCGAATCAGGGGCTATGTTTAACAGTCATAAAATTTACTTGTATTTTATTGCACTATATTAATAAATCTTATTTAATTTTCACGTACGTGTGTACAGTTACCAAAGTGTGCGCCTGTTAAAGATTGTATCTTGTGAAAAATTTAATTTATTAAAAAGTTTTGTGATGATAAGGGCCTTAAAGAGAACCTGTACCTCAAATACCTGAAATAAAATACGGTTAGTACTTACATTTCAGAAAGCCTAGTGGTCAAAGAGGTCGATTGCCAATCCAAGAGGTTCTAGGTTCAAAGTCATCATGAGAAGGAAAATTTGAAACCGTTGAAAAAATTGAAGTGGCAAATAAAGGTGTCGCAGAAAACTGTTGATTAAAAAAACAGGTTAACAATATAACAAAAAACAAATGTTTCTAAGTTAAATGTTTATTTTTCGTCTATCGGACCAATGTTATTGGGTCAAGCTTGGAGATCGATCCTGGCTGAAACAAGGCCCAACCATACCAGCCAATCCTAACCCGAACACGGCTACCAATTTCTGGCAAGCAGTGGCCAGAACTATTGGCCGCGTCAAAAACGCTGTTATCATTCCAATATCGGATCGAGACTTTTATGCCGAAGTTTGGCCAGAGCTTGCCAATATTAGACCAAGACTGGCCTGATTCTCAAGTGTTGGTTGAGTCACGGGGTCGCAGCACATATCGGCAATGCAAATACGTCATAGAAAATCTTCGAGTTATCTAGCTGCCCTGATATCCTGTATAAGTTTACAGTAGAGAAGCCACGCAGCTTTGGAAACAAATCGTATGAGATTCACCCTCCTTCAATTTCAGGATAATTCTTTATCCAGAACATGACAATATCTGGTACAAGGAGAACTTATGAAGATCAAAGAAAATTTAGAGAATTCGATTGGGCAATTGTGAAAAAATAATTGAGTACACCACACAAGCATAATTTTTAGGTACGACTGCATGGAACAGGTATTATCGTATACCTGTTAGAGGCGACAAAGATCCCGTGCAGAATGTTCCTAGGGTTTTTTAACGTGACTGGAAAGTGATGAGTGACACGTATACTGATCTGATCAGATCAGATCAGATCAGAATTCACATTCATAAGATATTCTGAGCTTTAAGGGGGTACTCTAGTCTAGACACCCCTTTTTTAGGTGATTTTTTGGAAATAATTAAATCCAGCTATTTTACCTACATAGCCGGTGTTTTACATACATATTTTATCATGCACGATGAGGAATCAGTTGGTCTTTTCTTTATTTTCTTTTATTTCAAGGGAGGTATCAAAGAAAATAGTCTCGGGACTGCACCCCCTCGGGACTCTTCGGCCGGGCCTGTACCCCGCACGGAGCGCCTGAGGCTATCCTGTGGACAAAAGGGCGCCAGCCCATGTCAAGTGCAGCCATGTGCGGAATATCCTCATCGCGCGCGCTCACTATCTGTAAACAGTTCCCTATCGGAAACAAAGCCCTGAGGCGACCGTCGCTTACCACAGCCCTAGTATGTAGGAAAGTTCTAGAATTAAGGGACTCTCGTTAACGTCCGCGCCGTAGTGTTAAGAATATCATAGTTTTTTTTGTGTAAGGCAGTCGACAGGACAGAGGCCTTAGCCAAGACTTCGAATAAACTCCACGACAGCAGTTTACCACCGCCTACAATCAATTCTTCTTCTTCTTCGGGGTGTTTGAGGGAGCGGCAGGCTCCCTCAAACACCCCGTGGCTTGATTTGAGTTGGCGCTTCCGCGCCCCGTGCTTGTCTCGAACTAGGTGTTTCCTCCCTTCCCACACCCCGTGGCTGGATCCGAGCTGGCGCTTCCGCGCCCCGTGCTTGTCTCGAGCTGGGTGTTTTCTCCCTCCCCACACCCCGTGACTTGAGCCGAGCTTAGCGCTTCCGTGCTCCGAGTTTGTTCTGCACGGGATGTTGCTCCCGCAAGTACCTCTGACCGTAATCCATCCCTCCATGCCTTCCGGGGGCCGTCACCCCGAGCTCGAAGAGACGACCACACAGAGGCGGACGTCGGGTGAGGGAGGCTCGGCTCTGCATACAGCGATGTGCGGAGAAGGAGCGGTTCGAGGCCATCGCAGCCCGCGTGGTTCCCGACCAGCCAGACAGCGCGGCAACCCCTGGGCCCGCGCCGGGTTCACCCCGTAGGCCCCCTACGAGTCCGGAGGCAACGACCCTCCCGAAGACTCCGGGAAAGAACCTCGAGTTGCGCCTGCAGGTGTTGCGCAAGTGGAGGGCCCTGTTCGGAGACGACGATAAGTCCCGGCAGGGCACGTCATGTTGCCGGTGAGGCAGAGCGAAGGCACCGAAGCTCCCCCGACTGGAGCCGATCTGGGAGTGTTCCTCGAGGTGTTAGGGTACCTCCTCACTGTTCTTACCTTCCTGATCGCTATCTGGCGCCTTGTGCGACTCCTCCAAAACAATCGCGCCCCCTCCCAGTAATTGCCTTCCTTTCCCCCCTACCTTCCTCGCTACGAACCATCCCCGCACCCTAACACCGCGAGCACCTACCAGGCTCAATTCACGTGAATTTATTAATGTTTAAACTAACACCTCATATTTTTATAAGGCATTTTATTGACATTATACATAGAATAGATCGACGTACATGTCATGTCGCGAAACTCCTGTCCAGTCGGACATGTTGATTGCGGCCATTCTACTCATCTGAAATAAACAAATTAAACTTTTTTTAATCTATATGAGTGTACTCTCTTAAAATGAATCAGTAAATTTTTACTGATTATCAGTGAATAGTCACTGATCATCGCAGTTATAAATGAACCACTGACAATCAGTGAAATTCTACTAATTGAATCAGTGAAATAGACATACCTACTGATTGAATCAGTACACAGAAAAAAATATGTTGTAAATATTACTGCAATATGAGTGTCTGATGTGGTTTTTACCAGTATACTAAATAACCTAATTAACGGTTTGACTAACCATTTCTGTTGACGCCTCACTCTGATTGGTCAACTTTAAGCGGCTCTAGTTTAAAACCTAAGCACCTCTCAACAAAAACAAGGTCATTTCCGTAATCAGTGATCCTCCCCGCATACCGCTGTACCCCGTTAGTCAGGCTGTTTAGGGACACCCTGTATATATGGAGAATAACATTCACAATTAAAAGAAAATTTTTTTAATTGAGTGCGTGTCTAATTCGTGCTTGGTACACATATCTATTTGCGCTGCCGTGAGTGGCATTTAAACCTACGATCGTCAGAATGCTCGAAGTGAGGAATGTGGCGCTCTACCCACTGAGCCACCAGCTCAATTTGTAAATTTTATTTCGATTAAGAATTATAATCGTCAACATTTATACACTACTGGCCAAAAGTTTAGCCTCCCCCCTCCCATACTCAGAAACGCAAAGTGGTGATATTACAACAAGACTTCGTATATAAGTAGATCATATACAAAGAGTGCTGAACTCACCAGGGCAGCTCTCAATGCGTAGACATATGAGCACCATTAGTACCGCGTGTAGCCACCGGCAGCTTGGAGTACAGCGGTTACACGGTAGGGGAGGGACTTGATCAGATGCTGGATGGTAGCTTAAGGGATTGCCATCCATGCTGCATTGACTCATCGCCAGAGCTCTTCAGTATTAGCCGGGGGGTGCGGATAATGCCGAAGACGCTGACCGATCATGTCCCATACACGTTCGATTGGGTTAAGATCTGGCGAACGAGCCGGCCACGGAAGCACTGGAATATGCTCCCGGGTGAGGAAGGCTTGTACCGTCCTTGCAACATGTGGACGAGTGTTTTCGTGCTGAAATGTGGTACCTGGGAATCGTCGAATCAAAGGTACCACCTCGGGCTGCAGAACCTCGGTGATGTACCCAGCGCTCGTCGGCGTACCCTGGACGTGTAGAAGGTGGGACCGTCCTTCGTACGCAATAGCCCCCCCAAACCATTACGCTTATCTGAGGATACTCTTCTAGTTACCGCCGGGTACCATTCCTGTGTGAAAGCTGCAGCAGGAGATACAGATGTCACACGAGGGCGACCAGAGCGTGGCTGCGAAGAGGTACGACCCTCTTCTACCCAGGCCTAATATGCAGCTCACACAGTATGAGAATCGCGCGTCATACGACGCGTAATTTCATTTTATGGCAAGCCAGCTTCCCCTAATCCCACAATGTAACCACTTTCAAACTCCCTCAACTGGCGGTACGACACTCTTTAACGACGTCCTGACATCGTACATACCTTACACTAACAATATGTAAGAGTTGAACACGCGGGCGAACCGTTTTAATAATATACGGGCTACTCAAGGTCACTTTTCCCTTCGCACTATCCACGGCGCAATTAGAAATGAGTTGCTACCTGTGACGCAGATCGACATAAATTACTGTCCCTTACTTATATACGCAATATCACAGGGATATTGCAACTGGTTTCCATTTTAAGGGGGGTAGGGGAAACTTTTGGCCAACAGGGTATACAGGATGTCCCAGAACAACTTTTCATCCGGAAGAATTGAAAGAATTGAAAAAGAATTTCAAGATTTTTAATTAAAAAACCACCGTAGTAATGTTCGATATAAAAGAAGTAACTCCTAGAAATTTTATCCACATTTACCACCTACAAGCTGAAATATCTCGAAAAAAATATAACTATTTTAAAGGAGTTCCTGACTAAATTTCTACACGGGGGTACGGCCTCCATTTAAGAATGTTATAAGGCCTTGATTCGAAATCCCTAATAAGGCGGCAGGTACGATGGTATTACAGCCTCGATCTTCGCTGGTCAGGATAACTTAGAAGTGCCTTAGCAAATATAGAGAAAATATTGTAAGATCCTCACAATTCCCCTAAAATTTTTTTAAACGGGCTACAATGACGGACATTAATGAACTGTTGTTACATACCAATTCTTAACCATTGACATCGTCCTGATTTCAGGACGTTTTTCCATTATCTCCGAATCTTATATGGAAAATTGCATGATAAAGTAATTCTACGTCGTTCAACCTATATCTGCGATCAGATTTCTTATACTATTGTGGCAGTATAGCTTAAAATACATGAAATTCCATGACAATGAGATAGAAGAAACTGGTAGAGTACAGTCACGGTCTGAAGGGGATAAGATTAAACTTTTCAGAAGACAAATTGATGTAATCTTCTCGACAAAATTGGAAGAGGATTGCGCCTTTCATGCGATTATAACACCTACATCCTTAACGAACCTTACCGAAAGATTCCAACCCCTTTGAGTAATGAATTGAATAAAGAACATTGCCACATTCCGAAGATCCATGATTCTTAATTTTTTCTCTAGTTTTTAAACAAAACTAATGTTTTTTAAGAGTTAACTTTTTAATTAAATAATTCAAGAACCAAATGTATAAAGAAGGTAGATTCGATCATCTTCTGCTATCGATGCCTAGCTTTTGACGTGAATTGATTGGAAAAAAATGATATAAGACCGAAAGTGAATATTCGCTTATCTCCGTAATTTAAAAATTACGAATTTTATAAGCTCAGCATCATGCTCTAATCGTTACTTTATCCGTGCCGTTTAAGAAAATTTGTTGCTTGGCGTTCTACGTTGTTAAACAAAAAACTGATATCTACATAAAAGATATAAGAGTGAAACTTTCAACCCTTTTTCAAGTTTAAAAGCATCCTGCGTTTTGGTACTCCACGTATCTATACATTTTATTCGTCAATTTTCATTGTTGGTAAATTTGTTAACACGAAAGATTAAATAAGTAATGGAAGAAGTTGCAGGCAGGTATAAAATTCATTGTGGGTGTCAATGTTAGCATAATCAAGGAACATCTCAATAAATCAAATCAGCTCAACATTGCTTTGAGAGTCCATGAATAGTAATGGCGTCTGAAAAACAATTCAGTCAATCGCATAGTAGTTTCTGAAAGCAGGCTGTAAATGTCTTGTCGTTCTGCATTAATGACTTCTTTGATATTGAGTACCCTTTGTCCTTGCAGCCTAACCCCTCTTAATCACAACCGTTGTCATTTAGGATATTGACCTTGGTTGAGTCGACTCAATTATACATGAAGGGAAAGTTAATGAGAAAAAAGCCAAATTCTCATAGCTGGAAGAGTGACCAGGAAATCCATTCGATCTTTCATTTATACAGGGTGTCTCATTTTAAAAGACCCAGTCAAATATCTAGGGAGCAAAGTAATTTACAAAAAAATGTTTTAGACAAAAGTTGTATGGTTCAGAGTGGGACACAGCGTGATGAGCTTGACATATTTGTAAGTCGACGTGTCAAGGTCATACAAAGATCATTTTTGTTTCTTTAAATGGAAAGAGATATTTTTTATTGCAGAATTCGATAGAACGTTCAATTCTACGTAAAAAAAATACTGGGATACATATGGTCTAAACTTAACCCTCCACGGAACCCGTTTTTTACTGCTTCCGCGGAACACCTGGGTCTTTTATGTCGTGTCCTTTTTTTCTTTTCATTACAGGCTTTTAAAAAATCTGAAAAAATTCATGGATACTCCCCAGGGTCTCTACTGTACGTTCTAATAGTTTTTAAAATTGAATGTATCAAGATTTTCGCAATAATAATTGGAATGTAAACAATAATTTGCAAAAAACCGAATTTTGTTAAAAAAATTCATATCTTTGCAGTAAATAAATATGAAGGAGAAATACTATAGGGTTTTAAAGTTCAGACAATGGCCTTTTAGAAAAATATCGTTTCATTTGTCCCGGTTCCGAAAAGTATATTTATTTACACATTCAAAAATGGGGTAATTTTTAGTCCAAATCAGAGTCTTCATCGGCATCCTGATTGTCGGAAATATGCTCTTCAACTTCCTCTCCGTCCTCTTCATCATTTAGAAGCCTCATCAAAATTTTGAGGCTGTCGTTCACGTAAATAATAACGTACTTCCTTTGCGCTCCTTTCTGCCATAACCTATATTTCAAAGCATATGTTCATAAATAACGCCGTATTTATATAAGCAACTTGAGAAGCCTTTATTTTATTGATAAACACTTGAAAAAAGTCGAAAAAAATAAAATTTACTTACTGTCGCAAAACACTAACGCCGCGGAACTCCTGGGTCTTTCAGGGCACACACTCGATTTGCACTCTCTGCTGTTTACCGACAAACTGCAATTTTTTGTTGAGCCCAATTTTTGAATTATTGCTTAGAAAATATATAAAACATACCTGAATATCGGCAGTGACAGCCTACGAATCTG
>JARQST010003341.1:0-12360 GCA_030142225.1 Pachycephus smyrnensis
TCGCATGTTGTTTCGAGGTTTTTGCCTCAGACGGATCTCTTATCGATATTTCCTGAACTGACCCCCCTTTTTTGTTTATTTTATTGTTTCTTTCATTTTCGAGTTCCTTGGCGACGGTGTGCGTTGGCAACAATGGGGACGCCATTCGAAGAACCTGGGCCTAAGGGCAGCCCCAGCCATCGGCTTAATTTCCCGATTCTGGGAATGTCAACCTTTCAATAGTTTTTCCGTAACATCTGAATATTCCAGCAGGTCCTCCTCCTCGTCCTTGTCTCTAATGGTGGTATTTTCAAAAAAATAGGTTGCTTCTAATGGTGAACGAAAAGAAGGCAAAGAGCAGCAGAATAACGTTCGCAAAAAAATGTTACTGGCCAAAGAACGACAGGTGACGCATACAAAAAAAAAGGGATATCTGAAATTTAGAAAACTGAGAAATCTTAATGCTAGAGATTATTGTGTGGAACGCCGCGAGTTTTACTATCCCGTTTATTACAACCATTCCATCATCTTGGGAGATTTCAATACTGACCTCTCCACTTCCTCCTTTGATAGTAAGCAACACACAAGCTTCATAAAATCTTTCAACCTCTATTTAGTCAAGTATCAACCTACCCATCATACAACTCATTCAGATACATTAATTGACCACTGTCTCATAGATGATCATGATAAGTTAATCGCATCCGGATAGTTTCCAGTCCCATTTCTCTCAGCATATGATCTCATATACATTACCTACAGATATGAAATCGCTCGCTACTCTCTACGGAAATTAAAATGTAGGAATTTCAAAATTTTTATCGGAATGAATTCTTGTGGGACTTGAAAGACTCAGAATGGACCGAATTTTACTCTGCTAACTCTGTCAATTGCATGGTAAATATGTTAAGCTGCATTGCGACTAACTGCTATTATAAGCATGCGCCAGTTCATACAATAATTTACAAAACTATGCCTGTCCCCCGACTTAACGATACAATCAGGACTCATATACGAGAAGGAGATAAGAAACGGAAGATAGCCCTTAGATTAGACTCACTAAAGCTTTTCAAGGAATACCGGAAAACTGCGTAAATCAGTTAAAGCTAAGATTAGCCATGCAAGAAAGGCTTAGAGGTCATTCATACCGAAAGCAGCGGGCAGCGAGCAGCGAGCAGCGAAGCAGTGACCAATGAGCAAAGAGGATCTAACTCGTGACGTCAAAAATCAGTTCCAAAGCATCTTTTCCATTGGTCGCTGCCTGCTGCTCGCTGCTTTCGGTATGAATGAGCCCTTATTACCATGAGGCACTTAGTTCCATTCAAGATTCAAAATCCATCTGGCGTGAACTACGCAAACTAGGACTTATACCAGCAGCAAAAAGAAAGTGTAAACTGAATATGAGCACTGATATCCTTAACTCCTATTTCACTCGAATAGGAATGACACTGGACCCCGCATTAAAATCACAAGAAGCGGAGGTGAAGTTTGATGACACAAATCTGTTCTTTCAGGTCATTGATCTCTCTACTTTACTAAAGTACATTCAAAAATCAACATCGGAATCTATGAGTCCAGAGCAAATATCGCTGAGTATGCTAAAAAAAGTATTACCAGTGATCTTTCCGCACATACTACACATATATAACTACTCATTCAATAGCTCAATCATCCCGGATAATTGCAGGCCAATACCAAAAACCAAAGTAGCCTCAAAGCCAGAGGACCATCGCCCAATGTCTCTTCTAAACTCACTATCTAAATCACTAGAAAAAATTGTAGCAGATCAAATAATTGATTTTCTTCAAGAAAACAATATATTTGACCCCATGCAATCAGTATATAGGAAAGGCTATAGCACTCAGACTACAGTTCTCAAAGTAATCGAAGACATTCGACTTGATACAGACAAGAGACAAGTTACCGTAATGGTGCAATTGGAAATGTCAAAGACGTTTGATAGAGTTTCTCATGAGATATTAACCCGGGAATGATCGCGCAATCCTATTCTCTATTTAAAAAGCATTGAGTTGGGGTGTCTCAGACAGACTACGCGCCTACTCCCGGGTTAGTCCACAAATTCAAAACATTAAAATTCTGTAGTTCAGTGATAAAATGATTCAAATCATACCTCTCTAAAAGAAAACAAGCCGTCCTGCACCATGAAAACAAACCATTAACATGGTTATCGGTAAATTGTGGTGTGCCATATAACTTCGTGTTACGTCCCCTATTATAACAGATAGAACGGAATGTTTAAGCGAAAAGAAGAAAGACAAAACAACTTGAAAAAAATCAACAGTCTCGAACGAAATCAAATATTCATTTCCTGATAAACGTAGGATGAGTTGGCTCGAAACTGCTTGGGAGTGCCTAAAATCGCGGTCACGCCGCAGCGAGTTTTATGGGTGTTCCCCTTCCTCTCTTTTGCGAGAATTTTCCCTCTGTATGGGCCTAACGAGCGAGCGCCCCCCTGGTCAACGGTTTTTTTCGCTTAGAACGCGAAACCAGCCCTCGCGGCCTCGTCGGTTGCCTAGCGGCCCCGGGTCGACTCTGTCTCCCCGTGCACGCGGTAACCTTCATAAACTCAGAAGACGAATCTCTTGCTAAGGTTAGTGACGGCCTCGGTTCGACGCAAGCGTCGCACATGGGGCTTAACGGCCACAGAAAACCTTCCGGCTTTCCACGCACGCTGGGCTTGGCCAGCGAGGGTCGGCCTGCTCCTTCTATCAACCATCCCGAAAAAACCGAATTCCTCGTCCCCCGTACCGTTCTCGAGCCAACTCTTACAATCTTTCACAAGTTTTCTGTTCTCATTTACAAATCGCACTTATATGCTACAATTTTTCACATTTATATAACAGACAGGACAAGATCTGCTCGTCCCTTTGTACGCACGCCTTTTGATTAACAAACATATCAAGTCGCGCTCGCAATAGTTATCCTACCATAGATCAATCCCATTCTTTCGAATCGCGAGTCACAAACCCCTGTGCTACAGATAATGATTGATGCTTACAAACACTTCAACTCAAATTAACAGAAACTAAACTTTATTCTTTCTATTTGTTACACCTATTGTTTTCCATTTATATATAAGTGATTTCCGATATGCCATCTCTAAATGCAAGTATAATTTTTATGCTAAAGATATTTCATTTACATGCATAGTAGCCCAGATAGAATTAATGACTGCATTGCAAAACTAAACCAAGAGATAGCACTTACTCGAATATGGGCGTCAGTCAACAATCTCATTCTGAATGAAACTAAAACGAAAGCTATAATATTTGGCTCAGCAAGATACTTAAATGCTATGGATATCAATGAAGTGCACAAAATACGGATTACGGAAACAGAAATACAGTCGACTCTCTTTATAAGGCCACTCTTAAAAGAGGCCCTCTCGGTTGATAGCTACCCGAGTTGTCCCCCACCAAAAGCCAAGAGGGGAACTTGGTTCAGACTACCTTTATGAGGCCACAGCGCACACAACTGCACATACCGTACTCTTTATACCATGCATTCAACTGACACATCGAACATGTACACGTAACGCTGGTAGATTAACGTAGGAGTAGGGGCATTAAGATTCTTGGAACTCTATTTCCCTACATCCCCATGACTGGCCTCATAAAGAGAGTCAACTGTAATTTCAATTTGTTCAACCATTGGGTCATTTACCTTATAAATCCTTGGAGAATTCCTGAGTTAATTTCCATTGACTGTAGATGATAGTTCCTGTGATAGAATTTTGCTTGCTTGTTTGAAATCAATTCTCCTAATACTTTAATTGCTTAGGAAGGAACTTTCACGCAGACAGACCTTCGGTTAGCGTCTACGAAATAATATGGTTGCAGGCACTGGTTAAGTCGAAAAAACTCTTTTCCTGGATCCAAATCGTTGCAAGGGAATTTAGAACTTACTTTCTAAACGTCATTCAATTTTTTCCATTCGTTCCACCATATTCAAATCTAATGATATATAGGTCTAATAGGACACTGGAAGAATCGATTGAAGAATTGGAGGAGGAAATTGATTGATAATTTCAAGTGATAATGCACATAGTTAATTGTAAATACATTATTTTACTTTGATTTTCATAATAAACCAAATTTGGTTAAATATACCTTTATCATAACAGGAAAAACGAAAGAATAGAACCGAAGATATATACTAATTAAAATATACGTTATTCCTCCTAAACTACATAATATATATGTAATGTTCCAGCAAACACAATAGTACGTATAACAAGCATGTTAGAGTTGTAATTTCCAACTCATATGCGTAACGTTAACATAAGAGCGCTGTTACATCGAAGTTATGTATATGAATATGGGACATTATGATTACCATACACGTTACATATAACATCGTGCTTGCTGGGTTACGTTATATCATGCACGTACATTTACACTTTCAAGAAAATCTACCTGTGATTTCTTAGCAAGAGTTATATATAATCATGAGGCTTATTGATGACGGCAACACCTGCATAATCCCGCCCGATGGTCATGGAACTTGGTAGAACTTCCCAGGTATCGTTTTCAGGAGAGTACACATTAACGGATGCCAAACATTTTTCACCATCGTAACCGCCAACCACGTACAGGTGCTTGCCTGACCCTATCACAGCTACAAATAAATGAAAAAAAAAAAACATTTGTATGAATTCATGAACATAACAAAAATATATTGTGTTACCCACCGACACGTTCGCGAGCCTCAGGCATATCCTTAACTTTTCTCCACTCATTAATTTTCGGATCAAAGGCTTCCACACTTTTCATGATTTCACCATTTCTCCCTCCGACAACATACAGAATTCCATTCAAAACACCCGCACCGGCGTTCTTCCTACCAGTTGCCAAATTACCAACGTCTGTCCACTTTACTGTTTGCGGGTCGTAACACAATACGCTGGCTAGAGTGTTCTTTTGCGTTTCTTTATAGCCTCCAATCTATACAAAATAACATCTGATAATTTCTTCTGAAATTTATAATTCGCAATTTATATAATTGTTACGTGCTGTACTCACGACATACAATCGGTTATTCACTACGCCCACTGCAGAGCTGCAACGAGCTGTGGGCATTGGTGTTATTATGGTCCATCTGTGCGTTGTTGTTGGGTCATAGACTTCAACCGAGCTATAAATTGTTTGTCCGCTCGATCCACCGATCTATAAAATGTTTTGAGGTGTAATATATACTTCTGTCAAATTTAGATGTACTTTAGGTATAAAGAAGCTACAAATACAGTGGGGTTTAATAAAAGAATAATAAAACCATACAGCATAAATGCAATTGCCGAGTGTTGCGACGCTCAGATTTTTACGCGGGAGGTTCATCTCTGGACAAGCTGACCATTGGTCGGCAGATGCGTCATAAACATTCATGTTTTTCACTGGTGTGCCAGTTAAACTGCAACCTCCCACTGCATATATGTTGCCTTCAAGAACAGTTATGCCTGCAAATACCAAATATTCTATAGGGATCGATTAGTACATGGATAGCAAAATGCTTCGATTTCTAGTTACATCGATATACCAATGGTGTCGTCTCTTGGCATTGCGCAATATGGAACACTAACAGAGTGTGCTGATGACCTAACTTCTTTGTCAAGTAAGTCAATTCAATTTTCCATCTTCGAGCATCGAGATATTGTAACGTTTTAAATCATATACAACGAAAAATAAGAATCCTACTACAGTGGAACCTCTCCTTTTTTAACCAGTCGGGACCGTGCTAACCCTCAAATTTTAAGTTGGCCTTGAGTCCCCACTCTCGACTTTCCTACCTCCAAGTTCCGCCCATTTCGTATCTGCGCATGCGTCTTTTATTGCGTACAGGTAGGCGTGTATGGATAAAGAACTCTACTGCGCTTAAGTCTGCGCACTGCGGCCCTGATTGATGGAAATCGCATCATAGTGGGAGAACTCAGCTCGAGGAAAAGTTAAAACTTGAGAGATCTTCAGGTTAAAAATAAGAGGTACTTAAAATTTGGGAGGTTCCACTGTAATTCAACCCAGAAGCAAATATTTCAACGGAAGCCGCCGAATAATACAATTATCAGCAGATTAATTTTTGGGTAACTGAAGCTTCACGTCATGTATGTTTTTGTAGGCAGACACAACGCAGTATGATTATTATAATATATAGAAAACCACAGTATACCTGATTATTCAGCCTAAACGTACTTTCTAAACTTGTTTTTACCAAAAGAATCAAATGGGCGCGCTAACTTTTGATGGCGCGTTTGGACTGAAATACCCGGTATGATTATAGTATATAATAAAAGCTAGATTACAAAACTAATATCGAAATTATTTTTAATTTTTGAATATTTATCACAAATATAACGCATCTTTTTTTATCCAGGCATCAAGATGATAGTCGAATAAAAATATATACCACCGCTTCTGAAATCTGTTGGTAAATCCGACGCTCGGTACCAAGTCTTTGTCTGGAAATCAAAGCACTCCACACTTTTAGCAGCTTTTGGATGGTTACCGCCTATTACTACTAGCAATTTTTGTAACCCTCGGGGTTCTCTAGGTTTGGTCCTTTGTGTTTCAAACACAGACTCTCCTCTTCGTCTGCATGACTGATATTTCAGAGCTTCTATCAAATAGTCCTTAGCTATAAAATAATATTTCATTTTATCAAATTTTATCGTTTTCGAATATGTTTAAAGATTCAGTAACCGTTATCAGCCTATTTACTTACATTGTGAATCCGCTTTAACTAGCTTTTCTTCCCATACTCTTTCTAGTAAATATGTAGCAGACATTAGTGGTAAACGTACTTGTTCAATTAATTGTGTACAATATTTCTCTCTCTCCTTCCGGTTGTGATTGATCCATGAAATCACGCATTCAAACACAATTTCTTCAGAAGACAATGTCAGATGATCATTAGAAATAAGTTTCACTAGTTGTTGTGCAGACAGTGAAAGAAACTCTTCATATTTTATGATTTCTCTGCAAGAATTATCATTTTGATAGACTTATAGATCAATTTATATGCTGATTTCTTAATCTCTCAATAGGTCCATTTCTTACGAGAAGTTATACTCAATGTAACCATCTATTTGAGCCAGAAGATCAAGACAGTTATTTTGATTAACAAATTCACGAATTTGGAAACAGTTAGAAGGATGTAGATGTCTCAAGAGAAAGTCACTACAAGCGTTGACGACAACCGTTAGTTGTAGGAGATTTGCAGCTGCTAATAAAGACTGTACATTGCATTCGGTTATGTGAATTTTAGTTGAGTACATAAAATCAAGTAGCAGCTTCAAAATATCACGATGTATGCCATTAAGCACAATACGGTTTTCTTCACGTTCACCAACATTTTTGAACATCATATAAAAATAGGGGCTACAGGCAATCAAGATCATTTTATGAGCCGGCATTTCCAAACCATCATCAGTCACCAAAATTACGTCGCTCAACATATTTATCCTGTGAAATTAAAGTTGTTCTCTTAAACTTGTACTTTTTGAAACCTGAAAACTTTCCATAAACATAGCTCTATAAACTGATTGCTTTCTTTTGTTGATAGATATCATAGGTTTGTTACGAATAGTTTAAATGTAGTAAACTCATTTCTCATATGTCATAAATAGAATCTTAAATTCATTGATGGTTAAATATAAAGTTGAATTTAAACATTTAGTGATATTTAATTGTCTATAAAGAATTCATTCAAAATAAAATCTGGTAAAATAAAAAGTCATCAGAAAAGCTGACTTGCATATTTGATCAAAATCTTGCCTATAACATAATACATAGCATGAGACTACCAAAACCCTTGATTTGTTAAGATACATAAATATTTTGTAACCATCAAATTTATGAGAATAGTGTAATGAAAATGATAATGAAGTAGAAATGGCATTACTTTTGCATTTCATTTATGGCATCTAATGCCCTGATAGCATGACCATTGCTCCTGTATACTAGTATTTCCTTCCCATTTTCTCTAGATACATGTCTGTGAAAACTTTGATCCAAAGAATGCTTGATGAGTGAATGTGACTGTGGGCAACTGTAAAATCAAAACCATTACTGATATAAGGTAGATGATCTGAAGGAATGGAAAGGGAAAACAGAAGGAGTGGAGTTAAATCGAAAGGTGATTGATAGCCTAAAGGGGAAGCCAATTGCTGCACTATGTGTATATGTAGGGGAATTCGAGAAGTTAGTAAAGGAATCAAAAATAGCAAATCACAATAGGTGATTGGTAGAGCAAGTAGTTGCAACAATAGTATGAATGTGTTTTTATTAAGAAATATTTATTTAATACTATAATAGGTAACTTACATACCTGCTCAAGTTCAATGCTGCACAACTTCGACTGTGTTTTAGTCTTTAACTTTCACATTTTTATATGAGAATTGAAACTGTAAATACCCATGAGGGTATACGTGGAATAAAAAAACTACCACTACTACTACATAATTGATATGCTATAGGCAAATCACATTAATTATAAAAGCTTTGAAAGATTTCGTACTTTTACTTCAATATTTAAAAAAATACTGTTATTGAATTTAAATATTAACAAAATAATCCTATGCATAGACCAACTCACGTTACACCCCTATGCAATTTGTCGATTGTGCTTACTAAAAAGGACGGACAAATAAAATCCTACTTTGTCTATATGATTACATAGAAAATTGTTCTATGAAAAAAAAACCATCATAGACTAATGCTATTTTGACTAACCTATTACAAAAAAGCTCTCAGAATACAAAGCTTAAATCATTAAACTCTTAAACCCAACAAGTATCCATAGCAGGAGCAAACTCCCATTTGTTCCCCTTAAATTTTCAAACATTTCAAAACCTCCATACAATCTTTTAGTTTTTACAGGACATTAGACTTTCCTATTTTTACTTGAAATATCAGAAAGTTGTGTACTTTACTTAAAATAAATAATTCATACAATGTGTGTTGAGTATTTATGAACCATTTCAGATATTCTTATTCAGTTAATTGATCGTACAATTGATGTTTCTCCACAGGATTGTAAATAGCATTACCAACCTACTTACAATTTAAAACTTACACATTTTAACTAAAATCTCTGAAGTATTTAATCCCGTCATTTGATCATATTATTTGTCGTATTATAGATTTTTGAAAACTATAGTTGTACAATGTGCGTTACAAGTTACAATAGTTACCTGCCGCTGTCGTTCTCAACCTTGTCATCGTTTTTTGTATTTTGAATTTCAGTCTGACTTGCTTGGTCCATTTTTACAACCTGTTCTTGCATAGCAGTAAATCGACGTGTTGTTAATCAAATGATCGATCAAGTCTTTATCCTCGGTGTCAATTTTATTCATTTAGTTATAACTACACGACCACAACCGTAAGTGAAAGTGATGAAAAGTAAGAAAAGGATACCCGAGAGTAAAAATGTTATTTTTATGACACAAAGCAAAAAATATCTTCGCATTACTTAATAATAAAAATACCATAAACAAACGTTACTGATTTTTTTACCGCTATTTAACAAAGAAAGCCAAGTTCTAAGTAGTACAGTAGCAAACAGATAGCACCTTTATGAATTCCTGACGTGCAAGAAATTAAAAGAAACACCTTATATAAAACGTTGTAATTTTCCTTCAATTAGGGAATAATCGTGGGAATTAATCGGACTAATTCGATAAACATTCGCGCAATTCTACAAAATCAACTCACACTGACTAAACAAAATGTAAAATATTCGTACGTGACATCACAGAATAACTCAAATAAAGGAAGAACAAGAACGGTGATTGGATAAGACTCACCGAACTTAAGTTTGAATTTGAATGCATAAAAGCGTTCGACCAATAGTTTTCTACTTTAGAATAGTAGGAGTATCCTCAATGGCTACGTTTCCACCGTACAGAATTGAGAGAGGATTAACCAATCATGTACAACATTTGAGAAGAATACACGAACGTGTTTATGCCCATTTTCTTCGACACGGTCAAGCTTTAAACTTGGTTTATCTTCAAAATGCAAGTATCTGATTGGCTAATCACATGGTTAAACTGAGTTTAAAGTTTGAACCGTATCGAAGAAAACGAGCATTAACTACTTAAATCCTTAGGGTCGATTGTGTATCTTCCACTATGGTAAAGATTCAAAAAGTAAATAGCTGTTAGCCAATCGTTGTGCTTGTCCTTCATTTAACACCAACACACGATTGGCTAAGAGTTATTCACTTTTCGAATCTTCACTATAGTGAAAGATACACAATCGACTCCCAGCACGATGGAAACGTAGTTTTTCGTCTTAAAGCTGTGTGAGCTCGTACGAAAGCCGAATGGTTCCAGAATTTGCTGAATAATTCCAATAATTTCTGAGTTTTTTATTTACATTGCATATGTTTCCACCGTGCAGGGTTGAAATAGAGTTAACCAATCAAGTTAGTTTATTCCGCTCAAATCTCGTTTTTGATTGGTTAACTCTGTTTCAACCCTACACGGTGGAAACATATGCATTGATGCACTAAGATCCTGCTTTGGCATTACACAACATTAAGGTAGTTATCGCGAGGTATCGATTTTCTTAGGAAATCGTTGAAACTTTGCCTATCTATGGCTATGTTTCCACCGTGCAGTGTTGAAACAGAGTTAACCAATCAAAAACGAGATTTGAGCGGAATGAACTAACTTGATTGGTTAACTCTATTTCAACCCTGCACGGTGGAAACATATGCAATTATTCTATGCTTCTTGAATATATGTGTGAAGTTTCAAAATTATTTACCATCTAGTTTGCGAGATATACGGAATGAAAGTAGCCATAATTGCACTATATAAATATACCTCGCATGTTAAAATAGCTATATTTCTTTCGAGATATCTCAGCTTCTAGGTGGTAAAAGTGGTTGAAATTTTTAGGAGACACTTCTTTTACATCGAACAATACTACGATGATTTTTGAATTAAAAATCTTGGACTTTTTCAATCATTTTTTTACTGCATTATTTAAACAATACACAGAGTGACAATTTAAGGGTGGCCATGTGTTTTTAAACTAGTAATTATCGAGCTATTAACGATTTCAATGAGCCAATCGGATGCACGCCTTAACTGGACGCGTGTCCGTGAGTAGTGTGAGTGAGCGTAGAATTTCGTTATTCGGGCGCACTTAGGCCCGGTTCCACAAACACGGTTTATTGTTTAAACTCGGTTTAACTGCGCGATTAGCCAATCAGAAACTTCCATTTTGAAGATAAACCGAGTTTAAACAATAAACCGAGTTTGTGGAACCGGCCCTTAGTTAGTTATTACTACCAATTATTTGTTCGGATTGCCTTTCTCTGTGGGTCACGACCGCACTTAGTACACGAAAGTAAGCTCACCTATGAAAATAGGGATCGTTGGCTGATTATTCAACCTTACAGTAGGAAGAGGATGTATGGCGATTTGAATCATCTTTAAACTGATGAAGAAATAAGGAAAGCATAACTTTGGGATTACATACGGAGGTACCGATCGATAGCATAATAAACACGCCAAGTAATGTCACGAAAATACTTGCTAAAAATATTGAAGTAGTAAGGATCAGTGTATTTCAAGGATTTAGTACTTTACAATGAAAATTAAAAGAAAATGATTTGTGAATTTGAAAAACCAAGGTTAGTAGCGGGGTCACGAACCAGCCATAGTAAAATCAGAATTAAAGGACAAACTACAACAAAAGGTACAGAATAAAATTACTTATTTAAAAGTAGTAATTGACAAGACTCTTTTTATTCACCTGCTAGTTTCTATGCAATTACTCCAAAGTGCGATAGTGTTCACTTTAATGAAGAGCAATTGTTTGAAAAACTTGACATAGGATCAAATCAAATAGTTCGAAAAAGATAGCACACGTCAATACGAAAGAAAAAAAAATGTTTGCCCTCGTATTCTGGAACGCCGCAAAAACTATCAGCGTAGTGCCTGAGACCGATGTACAAACAAATGAACTGTGGAACGAATAATGTAAAAGTGAAATGGGGAAATCGAGCTTTTGGTGGTCGTGTCGTTGCTCGGAGCCGTAAGTTTGATTCATTGAAAATAATAAGTTTACTCCGAGTTTTTCTAAACTTCTTCTACGTTGGTTTATGCCGTTGGGGCTAACCAAGCATAAGTGTTCAAGCCGTCGTTTTAATTTAGCTGTCGATAAAAATTAAAACATTAAAAATGCACTCATATAATATCATATTAGGTCCGCAACTAAGTTCTCGCTGTTTTTTTATGAAAATGCAACTTTAGTGTGAAAAAATGGTTACAAATGAATCATTCAAAGTATTGCCCATCGTTAGCTACAACTTTTTCCCATCTTTCTGGTAGAGCTCGAATACCGTTACGGTAAAAGT
>JARQST010003342.1:0-12232 GCA_030142225.1 Pachycephus smyrnensis
ACACATATTTTTCTTATAATAACTCAAAATGTACGTAGAAATATCTCAACATCTCTGTCATTTATACTTTTAGATTTTAACATATTAATAAAATTTACCTGAAGAGGACCCCAACAAGGGTCGAAACCTTGTAACAGAAATACGCAGAGTCGTCTTTCTCATTTCTTTACCTGGGCTACGTAAGGTCAACACTGAAAAAGAATTTATGTCTTAGGAATAACGCTGGTCTCACCTTACCTAAGCGAGGGAACATAGTGTCAGGTTGACCTATTCTCTTCTATATCCATGCCCGCAGACGGTACTCGTGAGATACCTTATCAAAATCAATATTACTGTCTCGCTCCTAGCTTTACTGGATAGGTTAAGACAATAATTGTAACAGTGAACTTTTTGACATACATACTGTGACGTGAATTTTCGAATTCACGCCACAAAATCCTACCCGTTTCAGAGAGTTAGGCATTAGGGACACCGAAGGTACTCCAAACGTCAGTCATAGGTTTAAAACGCACAGATTCCTGATTTTTGTATTACAGCCTATCGTTCGTCTTAGTGTTATTTTACATGTTTGCATGCCGCCTACTGCTTGCTATTTTCTTTCTGTTGCTTGAACGCTTTGACGAAACCGCTTGGTCTGAGAATCTCTGCGATGAGATCAACCATTTGGATGGTGAGAGGAAAGAGGAGCTGAATTTTTGTAAATTTGGAGACCGATTGCCGCCGACGCACGAGGGAAGGATGCTGCAGCCGCTGGACCACGAGAGTCCAAGAGTACCTGGGATGGGACTCTGCCAATTTTTCTACCGGCCGTACAGTTGGGACGTTCGGCGATCTATGCCTTTTCGCCACCGACCAGTAGTCGACATAGTCCTCTTCGTCCTACCGCGGGGCCGCAGGAACATCCACGACGGGCTTGAGCTACGGAACCGCCGGGGAAAGGAGGAAGAGAATCCCCTTACCGCGGACTTCGACGCTCCTTTTCCACCAAGCGAATTGCTAGCCGAGGATTCCTGAACGTGCCGCCGACAACATCGGTCAACTTCGTGTATTAGCTATGATCCTCATCACATCGTACATCCTCCACGATCTTTGTTTACATTAATTTTATTATTGGTCACCGTTCTACCAGCGCCAAATTCCGAGAATTTAGGGAATAATAAAAGGGTCGCGAGGGTTTGTCGCGAGCTAGCCCGTGCTCACTTATGTTTGGAGCTTATTAGCGAGTGGTAGAGGATATGGCGAGTAGTAAAGATTAAGGGAAAAGAAAAGAAGAGCGCAGAACAAAAATTAATAGAGGGAAGGAAGGAAAGGACAAGAGGCCTGATCGCCGACCGACCTATCGCCTACGCTTTTGGGATAATTAGTGAGACTTTTCGTTACCCGATTAAAAATTTGGCGATTTTTTGTAGATATAATTATCGTTTAGACCTTCTACCTCAACGGCGATATCTCCGACTTTTGATTGTTTCGATGTGAATGTCTTTCCACATCGAGCTAGCATAAGAGACGCGATAGTGCTGGACTTCTGTGCATAATTTAGTGTATAATTTTGTTTGCTTTTTACCGCATTAGGCCCTAAATTAGATTTAGCTTCTGGAATCTGTCATAATTTGCGCTTTCATATGAATTTAATCTTTAAAGTTATGCCGCTTCTTAGTTTATTAATTTATGTATTATATTTGACCATATGGACTATATTATATAGTCGCCGTCTCCACGCTTTTCTTGGGAAAATTGCTTAATTCACTGAAAGTTCAAGGCATTTGGCCACGCATTCCGTATCTACATTCAATATTTTATTGTTTCAAGTACTTTATGGTTGACCCCGTTCGGGTGACCGCGCTCGTTTTCCTACTATATTGCGCCGCTCCTTCGGAGTTAAGGTTATTAGAAATTTGTAGTCAAAAATCTATAGAAATTTCCAGGCTAATTAAACTACAATAATTTCATTAAACTTTGAGAAGCGACTATATAATATTGATTAAATATTTTTATAACTGTTCTAAGTGCTCTTTAGATGTATTGTTTCTATGTTTCTCTGTTTGTAACAATTCTTTTGTGTTCTCCGACTATTCTCGACTCTTTCCTATTCGCATGAAAAATTAATGTATTGGCGATCCGCGAATTCCAACACGATTATTGGATATTGTTAACCGCGAGTGTCGAAATAGTCTAATTTGTGAAAAAGCTCTGTAAGATGGCCGTGCGTTAATCTAATTCGTGGTATTGTTCTTTCCGCAGTTTCCACATATAATTTTAGCGCTATTATAAAAATTTCGTGAATTATACTTTTGTCGTGAGAAATTCCGGTTTTGAAAGTGCTAGGTTCGGCTCTGGGCCGTGAGCGCGCATGAACTCTCCGCTCCCCGCGCTTCTACGCTCCTGCGAGCTCGCCGTCCGCGCTATAGGCGCCACGTGAAAAATTGCCGGAAACATATTATCACTTCGTGAGGCGAAAAAACCCTTATTGAGGTCCACATATAATTCATGCGAAAATTGCACTTATCAGTAGAACCGAATTATCCTAATTGGAATATGTCTTCATATTTATTTATTATTTGTACAAGAGCCGCCCGCTCCTCCCCGTTGAGATGCGCCAAATCGAGCTCACGTTGCATCTACTCGAGACGCTTGGCGTCCCTCTCCATGCCCACCGCGTTTACGCGCAGCGTTTCTGCCTTATCTTTGCACTCGGCCACGGTTGTCTCTAGCGGCTCAAGTGCCACGGTCAGTCGTTGTTCCTTTGCTTCGAACTCGGTCATGTTTATTATGCTTACTGCACAGCTGTTTCCATTCGGCAGTGTGACACACGAGCTCAGTATTACGCATGCACCAATCTCAGGCCTCGGGAGTAACCCGACGAACTTACTCTTTGTTGCGACGTACGCGATAGTTTCGCTACATGGAGGAAGCTTCATTTTTGTTCTTCCGTTGATCAGAAGCATGCAGTGACCGTAGAGCTTGAAGGTGTCTTCGCTGATGATGTCTGCATTATGCAATTTTATGAATTCCATTCCCAGCAGTTCATGTACCTCCAGTAGTACGTCGTCCGGCACTACGTAGAACCAGTGTTTCACGGCTACCGCTGGGGTCTCGAGGACGACTTCGGCCTTGCATAAGGGCGTGAATTTCTTCTCCCCTTTTGTAACAAATAGAAAGAATTAAGTTTAGCTTCTGTTAATTTGAGTTGAAGTTTGAGTTGAAGTGTTCGTAAGCATCAATCATTATCTGTAGCACAAGGGTTTGTGACTTGCGATTCGAAAGAATTGGATTGATCTATGGTAGGATAACTATTGCGAACGTGACTTGATATGTTTATAAATCAAAAGGCGTGCGTACAAAGGGACGAGCAGTTCTTGTCCTGTCTGTTATATAAATGTGAAAAATTGTAGCATATAAGTACGATTTGTCAATAAGAACAGAAAACTTGTAAAAGATTGTAAGAGTTGGCTCGAGAACGGCATGGGAGACGAAGAATTCGGTTTTTCGGGATGGTTGATAGAAGGAGCGGGCCTCGCTGGCCAAGCCCAGCGTGCGCGGAAAGTCGGAAGGTTTTCTGTGGCCGTTAAGCCCCACCGACCGACCTCAGCAGGAGATTCGTCTTCTGAGTTTATGAAGGTTACCGCGTGCACGGGAAGAAAGAGTCGACCCGGGGCCGCTAGGCAACCGGCGAGGCCGCGAGGGCTGGTTTCGTGTTCCGAGCGAAAGAAAACCGAAGACCAGGGGGGCGCTCGCCCGTTGGACCCATACAGGGAAAGATTCTCGCAAAAGAAAGGAAGGAGAACAACCATAAAACTCGCTGCGGTGTGGCCGCAATGAGTTAGACACTCTCAAGCCGGTTTCGAGCCAACTCGCCATAAGTTTTATCAGGATATAAATATTTAATTTCAGTCGTGAGTGTTGATTTTTTTCAAGTTGTTTTGTCTTTCTCCCTTTCGCTTAAACATTCCGTTCTATCCATTATATCTTTGTCTTGCAGCTCTACGTCGCTATCCTTGATGATCGTGTCCGGCCGCAGGCAGCTCTTTCTGATGATGCTGCAGTGTGCGCCGGTGTCGGCCTTCAGGGTCAATACTCCCTGGACAGCGAGTCATAATTCCGTGAGCGCACCAGGATTTGTACTTGATTGTGCCATCCATTTTTGAAATTAGCTTGCGCGCACTTCCGTGTGACGGTTTCCACCGTCTGCGCGTCTCTCTCAGTGAAGACTAGCTCGCAGAGCCTTTCTACTATGTTTACAGGGATTCTCCCCGCCCTAGCTGCATGCGCGGTGATGTCCTCCCCTGGGTCCTGCCGGAGGTAGTTAAACTCCATTTGTAGGGCGGCCAGCGATTTTCGCTGCCCGTACAAAGCTTCAAGCTCGGCCTTGAGTTCCTCCAACGTGATGATGGTTTTGTATTTCAACTCACGCTTTGCTCTGCCGCCGAGCTTACCACTGAGCACTAATTCTAGCAGAAGCTCATGATCCGCGTCGTCCACACTTCTAAATATCGTTTCGCATAATTTTATGAAGTCGTCCAGCTCATTCGCATCGCCACTGTCAAAGGTTTTGATATTTTTTAAGGCCAGTCCCAAATCTAACATTCGCGATTCTTGGGCTGTCCGATTAATTCGTTCCTCTCTGGTTGGTTCGAGATGCTGTGTTCTGGGGTCGGACTGATTGCTCCGGCATTCCTCAGCTGGCTCGAGCCGCTCCAGGCATCTCGTCAGTTCGCCAATCTGGTCTTAAAGGGCACATATGCGTTCATATTCGTTGGCCCCTACCTCGTTTAGGGTTCGCGCTAGATCCTTCCTCGAGTCTGGACTTCCCGCTGTCAATTGCTTTCGCGGTCTATAAGTCTCGCGCTGCTGTGTCCCCGTCGCCGCGGCTCCTTCCGGGACGAACGGTACGGGGGCATGCGACTGTTGGGGTCGTTCTTCGCCGGTCCCTCTTCTGGGTATTGCTCCAAAGTTCTGGGAGGGTACCCTACTCATAGTCGTTCCCGCATTCATCGGATTTGAGAAGGGAGCGCGCGTACGGAGGCGCTCAATTTCCCCGTTGATCATCGCATCAGAGATACCCGCGGGAGGGGCTTGTCCTCCAGTGGCCATATCGCCCAACAGGTCCGCTATGGTGTCGGATTTTCGCAGATTTACCCCGACTTGCGCGGCTAGACTTTCAGCGATGGGTGCCTGTCGGTCGGCGGGCATTCGTCCTGACGGCGAAAGTTCCTGTAGCGTTGTCCTAGCTCTAAAGGTAATATCGCCAATCGCGGCTTCTAAGCCGGTCGCAATGGCGATTCTAACGAACTTCTCCTACGTAAAGGTTGCGGATGATCATCATTCGGCATGTGACGTGACGTGCGATCGGTATTAAAGGAGTTAGCGGGGGTTTCTAGTTGGCAACCGCGTTGGAAAATAATTGAATAAACCGACCTACTGGCTTTTGAATTGTTCTAGGCTTTAAATATTGGTAACCGCCACTTACAGGATGATGCTCCTCCTCACGGCGTTGACCCTTCGGGATACCACTGATTGTAGCCGCTTTGACTCGTAGTCGTGTTGGCTCCCGGTAGCGGCGGTGTTTGGATCCCGCTGTCAGTCGTAGAGGTCCTTCCTGGCGCCGCTGACCCTCGGTATCGGATGCTGCTATCTGCTTCCTCTGGATGATCTTCTTCTTCGACATCGTTTGCGTGTCGGTGCCTTGCAATAACGCTTACTGCATATCGTTTTGCGGTTCGTACTTCGACGTCTCTTGTCGAGTCGAACTTCAATCCAACTTTTGCGTCTTGGATTTGCACCAGGCTATTTGCCCCAACGATTTCGTGTCGGGTTTAGCGCTGGGTTTCCTTCACCAATACTGATGGTTTGTTTACGCGTCGATATTTTCCCACGCGACGAATTCGCTTAATTGTCGCTAATACTTCGCGTTTCACAGATTCTCTTAGGCAGCATCCCACCGCTGCCACCAAATTTGTTGTGCCGTTCGACCAGTGTGTTGAGAAGTACTTGTCGTAAGGCTCGTTATAGGGAAGTTTTGGGATCGTTGCCGGATTTAGGAGTTGGAACTCGTGAGAAGTAACGTGAAACAGATGATTTATTTTAGATAAATCAAAGAAATATTACACAATAATAGCGATAGAATTTAAAATAGTACAAGTTTAGTTTTGTACGAGTCTACACAGCAAGACCAACCGTTCCCTACAGATTTTGAAAGTAGACTGTCGATTTTCTCTCATGCAGTTAGCCGCTACGACTACTGGAATTTTGGCGAATCTGCATTAACTGCCGATCGCTAGGTCGCTTACCTTCCTGACCTAGCACATTCCTACACATGTAGGGCGAACGGCCTGGCGATCGTTCATATTGCGAAATTTAGAACTTCTGGGCTCAACAAAAGGAAGAAGGTTAAAGGTTCTCATTCAGACGTAACAATAGTAAAATTTTCTTATAATATATTTAAAATTGACGAAGTCCCAAAGAACATCCTCGATCCATTAAATAAATTAATTGAAGATATAAAAAATGTATTGTAACAATGAACCATGCGACTCGCGTCAACAAACGATGGCACCCTCGTTCCACGGTTATAAACTGAAAAGTTATAACGGAAATGCACTGGGCGCCAGGTATAACAGCAATTATACCGCGATCCATCTACAAATAATTCCCGGGCTAACTCTTCTTCAGTGGGGTCGTGAATCGGGAGACAATGAACCAAAAACTGGAAGACTAATAAGATAAGAGGGAGGTTTACCAAAAAACTACTAAAAGTACTATACCAGACGTAAAAATATCGGGAACGAAATCCACAGACGGAACCGATTTATTTTAGAAGAGGTTAACAAATTGACAAATGACTAAGATTAATTAAATAAGAGACAAATCGAGATGGTACAGAACGCAACTACACAGTACCAAACGGTTTCCTAAACGATATTACTTCGACGTTACCGCAGGAACAACATAAAATATTAAATAGTACGAAACGATAATGGTATGAAACAATAAACGGTAATGACTCACGTACCCATGTGGTAGGGAGACGATTCCGCGAGGCGTGGGCTGACGCAAAAGCAAAAAGGAAAGAAGGAAGGGAGAGACAGTTCTTTTGTTTGCCATGGTATTAGGAATCTTCGGGTCCGTTGCGATCGGGAAAGCGTAGAATAAAGCGTAAGAATACGTGGAATAAAAAAACTCGAAAACTCCAACGTGAATAGAAAAATAGCCGAACTAGACCTTGAGCGTCACTTACCGTTGTCCAGTAGCTCATAATATCCACAGGAATACACTATCCTGAATTATAGGTCCCTCAAGCGGTTAATGATACGATAGACGATACAAAATTATACCAAACGATAATATGTCTATTCCTGAGCTAGAGCACGTCGTGAGTGATGCTACAAATTTCCAAAGTCGGTAACTTTTCCGAGATTCGCGCTATAATACATCGAATAGCCCAATCAGATTCGCGGATAGATCGGCTTGGACCGATCGTTCGCGATCTTCATTTGTCTTGACGAGTCCGAAGAAATAGATCCTGGCATCTTTTGCTGTTGCGGCGGCTGCAGTGCTGTTTTTGGAAAGTAGGAATCTCATCCACCTCTACTCCCTCGATGTATGGCTCCGTGCCGTTACTGCAATCCCCGAATGCCTTCTGAATCGTAAAGAAACTCGCTGATTCTCCCGCATAGTGGAGCCGCCAGGGTATGTGCTCTGGTCCTGCTATTGCTTCTCTTTCATAGCGCTCTACCACGCTCTCTCGAGCCCCGTAGCAATGAAAATATTTACTGAATCCTTTCAGATCCGCTTGAAGAACTCAAAACAAAAAGACTAGTTCCCACGAGGGAAATAAATAAAAATTTATAAAATAATACAGTCCAACGGTACGCGAAACGCTGAGTAACTCATTGGTCCCACGACATAGCCCACATTTGCCTATTCCTGTAGTGTGCATCAAAATGCCACGTCACGGTATATTTCAATGGAAGATGCTTACCGTTATGCTGAAATCACAACCAGAAGATAATTCCAAGAAAATTTTCCGTTTTTAAATATTTTTTTAGTGTACCTTTTTAAGGGGTGTTCTTTTCTTGAAAGAACAAATTTCAGTCTAATCGTAGGTATCTGCTTTTTGTAACTTAAGCACTTGTCTCATTCCTGTAGCTGTTTCATTTTCATTTCGGAAAAGGTAAAGGTCCGTATAACCCTGTTCAAACGATCCAATGCACAATCGCTTCCGAACACTACCTATACTTCCAATAAATTATTTTCAATTTATCTGAAACACGCTGTGTCGAATTCTAATATACCCAATCCGTCCTGTGTCCGATCTTTCGAATTTGTTCTGTGTCCAATTTCACGGACTGGCATTACATAGTCAGATTGCACACAGAATTGATCCGCCAGAATAATATTGGACACAGAGTTTATGCATCCAGTATTATCGCGTGCAAACTTGTCTGTCCAACTTCAACATGTCACATAGGGACCGTGTCCAATTTTGATATGTCAAATAATCTGTGTCCAATAGGGCATAAACGTAATCGGTTTGTGTGTTAGTAGGTCTCCCTCCCCTTAATCTTTTTTGGGAATTCTTGCCAGGCTGGTGTTGGTTTAGATTATATTAAGTACTTTTCAGCAGAGTAACGTAGGAGAGGTTTCGAAAAGCGGGTATCACACTCGTCGTACATCGTTCCAGGGCATCTGATGCCCAACCTGTTCACTCTTTCGTATATCCTGGGAAAGGAGGCCTGCGCCGACATCTATTCTTTTTTTATTTACCACATTTACTTAAAAATAAAGTATGTCGTAAATGTGGCGCCCAAGGCGAGGCCGGTCCATGGCACGTTCAAAAATTCGTCGCAGTATCTATGTAACCATTTATGAACAAGCAAAATTTTATTTCATTATTCTGTTCGCAGGTACATCTTGATACGAAGATGACTCAAAGTACAGCATCGTTACGTTTGTTAACTCGCAGTCAGAGAGGGTGTATTTTTCCCGACGAAGAAGAAACCTTCGATTGCTGTATATTAAACTGCCAAAAAAGGAAAATCATACGCATCTGTGGTTGTCTTCCGTGGTTTCTCATATCATCAGAAGAATCTGAATGCACCATTCAACAATATTCTTGTCTGACTCAACATGCCAATCAACTGCAACACCCAACATGTAATTGTCGACTACCGTGTCATCATGTTGCCTACGATTGCATCAGATTCATTACAACAGAAAATTCTAAACTGCGATCCTCTTGCGAATATGTAATACCAAATTGGCCAAGTGTACAATATCGACGAGAAACTCTCTTTGGTTGGCTAGATCTTCTGGTTTCATTCGGCGGCGTGGCTGGTTTATTCTTGGGATACTCTTTACTTACGAGTGTAGAATTTGTTTATTATTTTACATTGCGATCTTACTGCGGAGCTGTACTAAGTACACCCAACCAAAGGCACAGTGTTGTTAGAATGCGCATTGTCCAGCCGAAAGTACAAATTAATTTACATGGAAAACATAAATATTATGATTATATCCAGTAATGTCTGCTTTTTGTCTAGGTGCAAGGTATATTCTATACACATTACTTTTAAAGAAAAATTGCACGAATTACGGCAATTAGGACATCTACAAAAAATTCTGTTTATTAACGTCGCGCCAATTAAACTTTAAGTACTCGCGTGGGGTAGGATAGAACCCTAGGACGGGGAAGTGTCACCTTAACCCGACCTCCCTGAATCCAGGTGAAGTAGCTAGGCATGAGGTACTAAGAAACACTACAAAAATCCATCAGTGGTCCGGACAGCCATCGCAGAAGTCCAACTAGCTCAGCCTCTGAAAGATGATGGAGAGAGGCAGGGTGAGGTAGCGAAGTAGAGTTTTCAGATGATAGCAGCAAACTTAACAAAATGTATTGTACCTGGCAAGAAAGTGATTAAAGAAATCAAAGCAACGTGCACAGGCAACAATGTAGAAATGAGATAGCGCACAAAATATGTATCCCTCTGAGAAAGCATCGCAAAGCAATCTTACAATAATGTAATAACGCGAGCAGATAGCAAATCCTCGCAAGAGGTAACACACCCTACAAGAAAGCACAACAGATAGCTAACATTCCGTCACCTACCACTGCAATAACATAATACGTTTCGTCCGTTCTTTGGCGCCAATCCATAATCTCAGGGCTGATTAGAATATCCATTGCTTGCAAAATGCGTAATATGCTTGATGCTCTCTCGTTATATGTACAAACAACAATATATGCAGCAATTTGAAGT
This sequence comes from Pachycephus smyrnensis, assembly GCA_030142225.1. Classification (NCBI taxonomy): domain Eukaryota; kingdom Metazoa; phylum Arthropoda; class Insecta; order Hymenoptera; family Cephidae; genus Pachycephus; species Pachycephus smyrnensis. The sequence continues at coordinate 10,257 of JARQST010003342.1, forward strand.
AATTCAACACCACGATAAGTATCCTTTGGTACCATTTTCCATATTTCCGCGTTCAAGCTATCATTCTGATTTTGGGAAAAGCTACCAAGGCATCTGTCAAGAAGTTCATCTTTGCTTAATTCTTCATAAACAGGTTTTATTGCTGTCTGGACATCAGGGTGAAGAGGTAGATTATAGACAAATTTTGGTGTGCAGCTGGAGCGCACAAAATACCTACACGCTCTTACATTTTTGGCTGCCATTTCGTCAATGTTTGAAATTTTTGTATCGTCTTAGGCTTAAAATAAGCGGAATAGATGCAGCTATCGGAATATACTGCGTAACGACCTTTCCCGCGAGGTACCGCCGTGCACAAATAAACGGCACCCTGCAACGAATAATTATCAGCAAAATGGATATAAGATTTCTGGGCGCCGATTTCTGGTTCAGGAGACAAATTTAACTGAAAACTCTACAAGACACAATGAGCCGGACATTTACCAACAAAAGAATTCAGAATTTTCGTTTTCAATGTGGTACCCACAAGGCAGGCCCCGATTTAGTATAAAAGACAATAAGTTTAATATTAAAACAAAACAATTGGTACCGAGGAACAACGATTCCTGAACCAAAATTATTTAACAAAGATTACGAAAAAAGAACCGTTCCGAAACAGAATTGGAAATGACTAGACTCTAATTACATAAAAACGAGAAAGCACGGAACAATTCTAAAGAAGTTAGAGGAACAACGGTTCCTGTACAACCAATAACGCCAATTAAAACAACAGAAATAAAGATTAGAATTAACACGGTAGGCTCAGAACAACGGTTCCGTACGCCAATGCAATATAAGAAAATGAAATTGAAATAGAAACAACGGGCCCAAAACGCAATAACAAATTAACCAGATGGTCCCGATAAACAATTATAGTACAATTATAATACAATCAAAGAAAATGGAATAACGGTTCCCTACAGTAAATTTACAAATACCCAGACCGTTCCGAGAAAATTAAATAGCTAATATTACGCTTCATGCATCTATGTTATTCTTAGCTAGTTTTAAATTTCTTCTAGAACAATTAAACGTGTTTATTTTCCCAGCGAACAGTCACCTAACCGGTCGCTCTGTCGCTTTTGTTTACTAAAATCTAGTCAGGTGTTAACGCACACACGTGCAATGTTTTAACGACCGGTCCTTGTCGCTAGGTCGGATCCGTTAGATAAATGTACGGAAAACGCGCAATAATTTATCCTGTGGCCTTGAGATCCTATGTCCGAGTTAATTACCGGGACCGATTTTCTCCCAGCACCCTGGAAAGACAAATCCGTGATTCCACACTTGCCCTCGGTGGCTACTCTAATCTCTAGCCCAGAAATACAATTTCTACGCACTCCTTACATTACCCTTAACGTGACTGAAACGATTACGCAGCGTGGACTGATAAGGAAATTCATGCAATAGGAAATTGATATACGGAAGGACACAAAATCTAAACGCAAACTAAAGGCACGAGATATTGGATCACCGAGATCGACAACTGGTTAGCCTGCAACGGATCTAATCGATCGTGCAGACGTAAGGCGACACGTACTATCTAGATCAAAGATCCAGTAGCCAAATCTACGACTACTTACAAACAGAAATCAGGACTCATATCGTCACTCACCCTTCCATCTCTCTCTCTCTTTGCGGTGCGTTTTTCCGTCGGGTGTCCGTCGGATGGGCTGCGATTTATCATATCATACACGTGAAACGGGAGAAATTAAAAACGTGTAGAAGTGCCCCAGTAGGGGAACAGTGTTTAGAGTTTCCATGGACAAATGGAATGGGTGGTTTTTTTGGCAAATTCCTCTGTTAAAAGACGTTAAAAAATACGAAAGGATAACCTCACTTTACAACGTGGCCGTCCAGTTGGGCATATTTGCCTGCCACCTGGTGAAAATAATTTATAATTTATACAATCAGTGCAATCGGTAAGTCAGAATGTCGCA
>JARQST010003343.1:0-12158 GCA_030142225.1 Pachycephus smyrnensis
CTGTATACTCTACTCTACTGTACACTCTACTCCGCACTCTACTCTACAGTACAGACTACTGTACACTGTTGTCTACATTCTACTCTACTGCACACTCTACTCTACACACTACTCTGCTGTACACTTTACTGGGCACTCTACTCTACTGTACTTTCTACTGTACACTCTACACTACTGAACACTATACTGTACACTGTACTCTACTGTGTTTTACGTTCTACTGTACACTGTACTCTACTGTACACTCTACTCTACTGTACACTCTACTCTACACACTACTGTGCTGTACACTTGACTGTGCACACTACTCAACTGTACACTCTACTCCACACTCTACTGGACTGTACACTCTACTCTACAAACTACTCTACTGTACGCTCTACTCTACTGTACACTCTACGCTACTGTACACTCTCCTCTACTGTACACTGTACTCTGCACACTACTCTACTGTACACTCTAGTCTACTGAACACAGTACCCAACACTGTACCCTACTGTGTTTTACACTCTACTGTACACTGTACTGTGCTGTACATTCAGCTGTACACTCTACCCTGCGCTCTACTCCACTGCACACTCTACTCTACTGAACACACTTCTCTACTGTACACTGTACTCTGCACACTACTCTACTGTACACTCTACTCTACTATACACTCTACTCTACTGTACACATTACTCTGCACTCTACTCTACTGTACACTCTACTCTACACTCTACTCTACTGTACATTCTACTGTACACTCCACTCTACTGAATACAGTACTCTACACTGTACTCTAATGTGTTTACACTTTACTGTACACTGTACTCTGCTGTACTCTTTACTCTTCTGTACACTCTGCTCTACTGTACACTCTACTCTACTGTACACTCTACTATACTATACACTCTACTCTACTGTACACTGTACTCTGCACACTACTCTACTCTATACTCTACCCTACTGTACACTTAACTGTACTATGTACTCCATCGTACACTCTACTCTACACTCCACTCTTCCATACACTCTACTGTACTGTACATTCCACTGTACACTATTCTCTACTGAACACAGGACTCTACACTGTACTCTACTGTGTTTTACACTACTGTACACTGTACTCTACTGTGTTTTACACTCTACTATACACAGTACTCCACTGTGTTTTACACTCTACTGTGCATTGTACTCTGCTGTACATTCTACTCTACACTCTACTCTGCTGTACATATTACTGTGCACTCTACTGTACTGTACACTCTACTCTCTTGAACACAGTACTCTACACTGTACTCTACTGTGTTTTACACTCTACTGTACACTGTACTCTGCTGTACACTCTACTGTACACTATACTCTACTATACACTCTACTCTACTGTACACTGTACTCTGCACTCTACTCCACTGTAAGCTCAACTGTACACTCTACTCTACTGTACACCCTACTCTACTATACACTCTACTCTACTGTACACTGTACTCTGCTCACTACTCTACTCTGCACTATACTATACACTCTACTCTACTATACACTCTACTCTACTGTACACTGTTCTCTGCACGCTACTCTACTGTACACTCTACTCTACTTTACGCTCTACTCCACTGTACACTCTACTTTACCATACGCTCTACTCTACTGTACACTGTATTCTACAATCTATTGTACTCTGCTGTACACTCTACTGTACTCTTCACTCTGCACTCTACTCCACTATACACTCCACTCTACACTCTACTCTACTGTACATTCTACTGTACACTCGACTCTACTGAATACAGTACTCTACACTGTACTCTACTGTGTCTTACACTCTACTGTACACTGTACTCTACTGTACACTGTAATCTGAACACTACCCTACTGTACACTCTACTCTACTATACACTCTACTCTACTGTACACTCTGCTCTACTATACACTCTACTCTACTGTACACTGTACTCTGTACACTACCCTACTGTACACTCTACTCTACTATACACTCTACTCTACTGCACACTGTACTCTGCACACTACTCTACTGTCCACAGGGGGAACCTGGAACCCCTACGTGGCGCGTCCCCAGGTGGCGGATAGGGGAAATCCCACTAGATATAGTGGGTAGGAGGGAGATAAAATTACCTCCCGCGGACCAACAGGCCCGTAGCGTCTGTCCCGTAGCGGGCGGCTACGAACAGCGTCTGTACCCCATGTTAGGGGCGGCTGATTGTCGAACTTGATCGGCCCATGCTGCTGTGACAATGGAAGTGTCCGAAACCCGTCGGTTGTTCCCACCGATGTGGTGGATGGACTGCTGTGAGACTACTCTGCCGAGTTGTACCTGTAGCATGTGGTCAGAAACCAGCCACTTCGGGCCCTGATCGGGAAGTGCGTATTGAATGCAGAGATCGGAATCTGCATCGCCCCGGGCGAGTTCTAGTCCGTTCGTGTATTCCAGGACTGGTAAAGTGGAGGTTAGGCCCCGGAGTTCTGGGGTAGGATAATTATCCGAGGGTGTACCCGTTCCTAACTATTCCAGCCCGCCCCCTTACGCACGATGCGCTGGCAAAGAAGAAGGTATGCCTAATTTATCAAGAACCCCTCCGAAAGATGTGGTCGATACCCAGACTAGTTCAGACATAACAGCGTCTCCTGCAGTTGATGAAGGACAGCAGGCCTTTGATGGACTGGGGAGGAAAATCAATGAACTTCTTGAGTTTGTGAAAGGCAGAAACAACGTGCATGGTGAGATTAGAAAACTTGCGAGTTCAATCCGCAACTGGTACGATCAAGTTGCTGTTCTACCAACACCGCACCCTATAAAAGAGAATAAGGGTACGCAAGTAACGCCCAAGGCTGGCCAAGGACAACATACAACTGTTCTCGATGCCCGGAGAACACCAAAAGGACCTATGGGAGGTTTGACTCCGAAAAGAAAGCGGGACACACCGCCTTCGAAAGAGGTCCAGACAAAGAAAAAGAAAGAGAAGGACACCGAAAGCCCAACGAAGGTATCAACACAATCTGCTACAAGAAGCGAGAAGGTGCCAGAATGGAAGGTCATCGAAAATAAAAGATCAACTAAGCGACGTAAGAGACCACCGCGCCCCGATGCGCTGGTGATCAAGCCGACAGAAGGTCTAACGTATGCAGAAATGCTAAAAGCGGTGAAAGAGAACCCTGAATTGAAGGAACTTGGGTCGAATGTCTCAAAAATTCGGAGAACAGGTAGTGGAGACCTACTCCTAGAGCTACAAAGATCGACAGATACGCAATTAGCAAAGCATCAAGCTGCCGTCAAGTTCGTGCTTGGAGCGCAGGCTGAGGTTAAAAGCCTAACTCACGAAGTGTCGATTGAGGTGAAAGATCTGGACGGAGTAACAACGAAAGAAGAGATCTACGGGGCCCTAACTGAGCAATTCGGTGAAACCGAAGGCATATCGATAACTGCAATCAGATCGTTGCGTCAAGCGTATGGTGGCACGCAAACTGCAGTTCTCACGCTCCCAGCGCCAGTGGCTGCTAAGATAACTGCTGTGGGAAAGGTTCGGATTGGTTGGGTATCCTGTCGCATACGGGAAAGGATAACCTTACTAAAGTGCTTCAAGTGCCTGGGGTACGGACACTTTGCACGATCGTGTAAAAGTGAATGTGACCGTTCCAGCCTGTGCCTCAGGTGCGGTGAGAATGGCCACAAAGCTAAGATGTGCAACAAGAATGCGAGCTGCGTACTATGTCGGGAGAAAGGCGGGGAAACGAGTAGCGATCACGTAACAGGAAGTTCTCGATGTCCTGCCTTCCAGAGGGCTCTCAAAGACGCGCAACGAAAAAGATGAGAATAATTCAACTCAACCTTAACCATTGTGCAGCTGCACAGGACCTATTAACGCAAACAGTTCGAGAGTTAAAGGTGGATGTAGCTATCCTCTGCGAACAGTACAGAAACTTTGATGATAGTGTATGGGAGGCGGATTCCACGGGCAGGGCTGCAATATGGGCCTGCGGCAGACTACCCTTTCAAGAGAGAATACAAAGTTCTGCATCTGGCTTTGTGCGTGTGAAAATGGGTGACATCTACATATATAGCTGCTATGCCTCACCTAACGCACCTGTTGACGAGTTGAAGAACCTGCTGGACCGAATCGTCGCTGACGCTTGGGGGCGTAGCCCTCTCATCATAGCGGGTGACTTCAATGCTTGGGCTGTTGAATGGGGTAGCCAAGAGACGAATAGGAGGGGACGAACGGTACTCGAGGCCCTCTCAGTACTGGATGTTGTTCTGCTAAACACCGGAAATACTCATACATTCAGGAGGAGTGGTACAGGCTCTGTTATCGACTTAACCTTCATGAGCGGTTGTCTGGTAAAAGAAGACACCACATGGAAAGTCAGTGACCACTACACGCATAGTGATCACCAAGCTATCCTTTGTACGATGCCCGACAAACGACGAAATCCAAGCCCTAGGAGGACACAAAATGTCAAGTGGAAGGCCAAGGCATTCGACGAGGAAGCTTTCCTTGTTGCCTTTGATGATGTACCCTTGTCAGGCTCAGCGGAAGCTAAATGCGCTCAGGTAATGGCCCAGGTTACTAGGGCATGTGATGCAGCTATGCCAAGAAGAGCTACAGTTAGTACCCGCCAACCAGTGTACTGGTGGAATGACGAAATAGCGCAACTACGCAGGAAATGCCACCGAGCGAGAAGACTGTACCAAAGAGCAAGAGGGAAGAGTAATTACTCAGAGCTCCAGCAACGGTATAGAGAAGCACGCAGAGAATTTAAATCGGCAATCTGGATAAGTAAGCGACGGAGCCTATCGGAATTGTGCAAAGAAGCCGACGAGGACCCATGGGGCAGACCATATAGGATAGTCATGAAGAAAATGACATGTCTGACCATGCAGTCACCTACCTGCCCTGACTTGATGCAGAAAATTGTAACCGCATTGTTTCCAAAACAACAGGAAACGGATCGCTATATCGGACCAACGCACGCCATCGAGCAAGTACCAATGGTTACGACCGAGGAACTGCTAAGGGCATGCAGCAAATTTGGAAGCGATAAGGCACCTGGATTGGATGGCATTCCCAACGTTGCCCTCAAGACTGCCATTCGAGCTAGGCCCAAGATGTTCGTCGACATGTACAACTCGTGTCTGAGAGAAGGAGTGTTTCCAAACCAATGGAAAAGGCAGAGACTAGTGCTGCTTCCCAAGGGTAAGAAGCCTCCAGAGGAACCATCTTCGTACCGGCCGCTGTGCATGTTGGATACAGCAGGTAAAATATTGGAGCGTATCATCTGCAACAGGCTAGAAGAAGCCGTTGAAGAGGCAGGAGGCCATGCGGAACACCAATATGGTTTCCGGAAGGCACATTCGACCGTGGACGCTGTTAACACAGTGATTAATATTGCTCGCGATGCAATAGAGGGTAAAAGATGGAGAAGAGGCTCCAAAAAATATTGTGCTATTGTAACCTTGGACATCAGGAACGCTTTTAATTCAGCTAAATGGAAGTGTATACATGAGGCTCTCCAAAAACTGGGAGTCCCGTCTTACATCAGAAGACTAGTCAAGGATTACTTCAGCCACAGAATTTTGAAGTACGATACGGATGATGGTGCTAAGGAGTATAAGATTACCGGTGGTGTACCGCAGGGCTCAGTATTGGGGCCCCTACTATGGAACATCATGTACGATGATATCTTCAGACTTCGGGTACCTGAAGAGGCGAAGATCATAGGCTTTGCAGATGATGTTGCAATAGTGGTGGTTGCAAAATACGTGGAAGAAGTGGTACAGATCTGCAACGAGACGACACAGGCCATCCAGCAGTGGCTGCGATCTGTGGGTCTGCGCCTTGCTGAGCATAAGACAGAGGCGGTTCTAATCACAAGCAGGAAGAAGAGGGAGACTATCTCTCTCACGGTCGGTGAACACAAGATTACGTCACAGCCGTCCATCAAATACTTGGGAATTATGATCGATGCAAGGTTGACATTCATGAAGCATCTTGAGTATACCAGCAACAAAGCGGCGAGCGTAAGTTCTGCTCTCGCTCGGATAATGCCGAACCATGGAGGACCAAGACAGAGCCGAAGGGTACTCCTAGCCGGCGTAGTCACATCCGTAATGCTGTACGGAGCGCCGGTCTGGGCCGAAGCAATGACAGTTGGGGCATACAGACGAAAGGTAGCAGCGGTACATCGACGGACTGCCTTACGAGTGACCAGCGCTTTTCGTACCGTATCGGACGACGCAGTGTGCGTCATTGCAGGACTGATGCCCATTGACCTTCTAGCTATGGAGAGGCAGAAATTATACCAGCACGGAAGACACGGTACACAGGCCCACCGATTGGAAGACCGCACAAAGGAGAGGACCGCATCCATCGAACAGTGGCAACTCAGATGGACGGCATCCGACAAAGGCAGATGGACGTTTCGCCTAATCCCCCAGATAGATACTTGGGTGAACAGACAACACGGTGAAGTGGACCATTACGTAACACAAATGCTGACTGGACATGGGTGCTTTCGAGCATACCTCAACAGATTTAACCTGGAAGAAACCGCAGACTGCCCGGCGTGCACGAATGTAGCAGAAGATGTCGAGCATGTATTCTTCCAATGTCCCCGCTTCTACGACGCACGTAAAGAGCTAGAGGAGGTGCTTGGTGAGGCACCATCCACAGAGAATATTGTCAGACACATGCTGACTACAAACAAAAGATGGAAGGCGGTCAGCAAATTCGCTGCAGAAGTTATGAAAGAGCTCCGACGATTAGAACGGGAGAGAACGCGACAAAGACGAAACCAATAGGTTGATACCCTAATGTAGACAGGAGCATCTGAAATCCTAAACCGGTAGGAATGGGAGCGAAAGAAGGCCGTACGTTGGGAGAAAAGCCACGGCTAAGTCCCTTCCTGCGAAGTTATGCCTAAAGGCGGTACCGCAGGAATAGGGACGTGAAGGGAGGTGGTTTTAGTGGGTAAAAATCCCACACGCTGAGGAACACGGGTTCCTCAGTGTCTTTTGAAGATTTCCACCTACCCACGAAAAAAAAAAAAAAAAACACTACTCTACTGTACACTCTACTCCACTATACACTGTTACTCTACTGTACACTTTACTCTGCACACTACTCTACTGTACACTCTACTCTACACGCTACCCTACTGTACACTTAACTGTACTATCTACTCCATCGTACACTCTACTCTACACTCCACTCTTCCATACACTCTACTCTAGTGTACACTCTACTCTGCTCTACACTCTACTCTGCTCTACACTTTACTATACACTCTACTCTACTGTACGCTCTACTCTGCTCTACACTCTACTCTACTGTACACTGTACTCTGCTGTACTCTCTACTCTATTGTATGCTCTACTCTACTGTACACTGTACTCTGCTGTACGCTGTACTCTACATTACGCTCTACTCCACTGTACACTCTACTTTACCATACGCTCTACTCTACTGTACACTGTATTCTACAATCTATTGTACTCTGCTGTACACTCTACTGGACACTTTACTCTGCACTCTACTCCACTATACACTCTACTCTACACTCTACTCTACTGTACATTCTACTGTACACTCCACTCTACTGAATACAGTGCTCTACACTGTACTCTACTGTGTCATACACTCTACTGTACACTGTACTCTGCACACTATTCTACTGTGCACTATACTCTACTATACACTCTACTCTACTGTACACTTTCTCTGCACGCTACTCTACTGTATACTCTACTCTACACTCTACCCTACTGTACACTTAACTGTACTATCTACTCCACCGTACACTCTACTCTACACTTCACTCTTCTATACACTCTACTCTACTGTACACTCCACTCTACTGTACATTGTACTCTGCACACTACTCTACTGTACACTCTACTCTACTATACACTCTACTATACTGTACACTTTACTGTGCACTCTACTCTACTGTACACTCTACTCTACACTCTACTCTACTGTACATTCTACTGTACACCCCACTCTACTGAATACAGTACTCTACACTTTACTCTGTTGTGTTTTACACTTTACTGTACACTGTACTCTGCTGTACTCTTTACTCTTCTGTACACTCTACTCTACTGTACACTCTACTCTACTGTACACTCTACTCTACTGTACACTGTACTCTGCACACTACTCTACTGTACACTCTGCTCTACTATACACTCTACTATACTGTACACTGTACTCTGCACACTACTCTACTGTACACTCTACTCTACACTCTACCCTACTGTACACTTAACTGTACTATCTACTCCATCGTACACACTACTCTACACTCCACTCTTCTGTACACTCTACTCTACTGTATACTCTACTCTGCTATACAATCTACAATACACTCTACAATACACTCTGCTCTACTATACACTCTACTCTGCACTCTACTCTACTGTACACTCTACTCTACTATACACTCTACTCTGCACTCTACTCTACTGTACACTCTACTCTACTATACACTCTACTCTACTGTACACTGTACTCTGCACACTACTCCCGTGTGGGGTTGCTGGTCCCCCATCGGGCGCCTCCCCAGGTGGCGGATAGGGGAATGCCCTCCAGATATGGTGGGTACCAGGTTTTAATACCTGGGGCGGACCAAAACCAGCAAAAACAGAAGAATATGGTAGTCACGAGTAAAAACCCCAATCAGGTTACTGATCAGAGGCCCGGAACCTCAGATCCGGCAAGCGGTGAGGGTGCAAGAGCAGGCCCCCGCTGGTCGTCATCCAATGACTGGTCTCAAGAAGCAATGGAAGCTGATCCCTTTAAAAGGAGGGACAAAATACTTAAATCGCCAACTCTTCGAGCGAATCCGTTAACGTGTTCGGAAGTAAACGAAGTGGAACACAGAGCAGGGACAAGTGAAACAGCGGGCTGGTCGACGTCGTCACCCTCTGACCACAGCGACATCGAGGTAAATGACTTGGCCTTCAGAGCATCGAACGTCGCTAGTAGTTATAGTACTGCTATTTCTGGCCCGGGTGCTGCAAAGTTTAGGGACCGAGTACCCTCTCTGTGTGAGGTCCCACCGACGGACCATGTGATTGTCCCCATAAAGCAATGGGAGATGATCGCCCAAATGGAGAAAGAAGAGGATGAAGTCTTCAGAAAGCTAGTAGAAAAGTTGACCTCTATGAACAAAATTATTTCGGAGGCCAAGAATATTCACAAAGAGGTGAAAAGAGATATGGTTTTAGCTATGAGACAAGTGGAACGTGCTACAGTTTTAAGGGAGGATATCAAACTGAAGAAGTCGGTATTCAAAAAGACCCTAGAAGAACGGCTAAGTGAAAAGACCGAAACTTCTACAATTGGAAGGAAAGACAATGTCTCGCAGGATTGTACTGTGACATCAAAGAAAAGGGCAGCGACAAGTCCACCGAAAGAAGAAAATTCCCAAAAGAAAAAGAAAGATAAAACATTAGGATTTTCTCAGGAGAAAGTGGAGCCTGATAACAGCGAAGGGGAATTTAAACTGGTGGAAAGGAAAACCAGAAAAAAAAGAGACGGAAAAGAAAATGCAAGTAGCGATAAAAGAGAAAGGAATCTAAAGGGAGCCATAAAGCTCTCAGCCGAGGATGGAAATAGTTACGCGGATATAATTAAAATCATGAAGAAAGAGGTCGATCCAAAGACATGCAATACGGACGTTACAAGTATTGTACGAACCCAAAAAGGAGAAATATTAATTACGGTCAAGTCGGATGAGAATATAAATAAGCTAAATGACGCTATCGCTCATGCCGTAGGTGGCCGGGCGGAAGTAACAACACTGTGGAGATACAGAACGGTTCAAATAAAGGATATAGATGAAGCCGAAGAAATAACAGAAATTATTGAGGCTATTAAAGGAATGGCTGGAGATTACTCCGTGAAAGAAGAGCACTGTAGACTCATTAGGGGTTACAGGGGGACAAAAACGGCTATCGTACGTCTACCCGAGACCGTCGCTTGTGGGTTAATCAAACAGGAAAAACTGCGCATAGGATGGGTTAACTGCAGAATTAGTGAAAGAGTCGAAGTCAACAGATGTTACAAATGTTGGGGTGTTGATCACCTCTCAAATGGCTGTAAAGGGCCATATAGGAGAAGTCTCTGCTGGAAGTGCGGGCAGCCTGAACATAGAGCCAAAGAGTGTAAAAACGAGGCGACATGTCTAATTTGTAAAGACGAGGGCCTTCACGATTTGAAGCAAATTCCAGGAAGTAGGACGTGCGGTACGTTTATGAAAGTGCTCAATAAGAGGAAGTTTTCAAAGAAATGGCGCTGAAGATCCTGCAAATAAATTTGGGAAGAGGCAAACAGGCTCAGGACCTGCTGTTCCAGGCTGCTTGGGAGAAAAGAGCGGATATACTGCTAATATCCGAGCAATATAAAAAACCGGAAATAGGGACATGGTATGAAAATAGTTCGAAAATGGCAGCCATTGCTATATGCAACCCCAACATTGGTATAAGTAAGCTCGACTGCAGACACTACTCATTCGTCTGGGTAGAAATAGAAGGAATACGTTTTTACAGCTGTTATTTCTCACCAAATGTCACCTTAGACACCTTTAAATCAGAACTGGACATTCTAGAAGATAACTGCAAGAAGGCAGGCAAACGTTTTATAATAACAGGTGATTTCAACAGTAAATCCCATGAATGGGGAGAAGAAAGAATGAACAGAAGAGGAGAATTAGTATCAGAAATGATAGCAAGGCTTAATTTAGTTATTATAAACGAGGGTAATAAGTGTACATACTGGAGATATAACTCTAGCTCCATAATCGATCTAACGCTATCCTCAATAAGCGTTGCTTCCCAGATAAAAGACTGGATGGTCTTGGATGAAATCACCCTCAGTGACCATAAATATATTGAATTTAGAATAGAAGGTCACAGAAAAAAGTCCTCAAAAAATGATAGATACCCAAGGTCCAGAAGGTCGTGGTGTGTTGGGAAACTAGACGAAAAAAGGCTTCTAAACTTCCTCGAGGAGGCAAGACTGCTGGATGAACTCGGCTGGGTAAAGAAAGATAACACGTTAAAAGGCGTAATCAAAGAACTCATGGACACGACAACAGCAGCCTGTGACGCATGCATGCCTAGAAGAAGTCACAAAAATATGACAAAGCCACCAAAATACTGGTGGACAAGTGAGATCGCGGAAATTTGAAAGCAGTGCCTAATAGCACGAAGAAAATATACAAGAGCAAAAGGGAATAGCATACTTCTAAGCCAACTCAGACAGCTTCAAAAACGTCTTAAACAAGCCATCCTGAAAAGTCAACGCAGTAAGTGGAAAGAATTAATAAAAGAAGTGGATGACGACCCATGGGGATTACCCTATCACATAGTCACAAAGAAACTTGGTAACAGAGATAAGATCCCGGGATTGGACAATAAAGAATGGGTTGACAAAATAATTGATACACTTTTTCCAAGGGCAACCCCGTGGAATAGACATAGACCAACCAAAATAGATGTAAACGAGGAAGATCTCTTCACAGTAGCAGAACTGCAGAAAGCGGCTAAACGGCTTAAAAAGGGCAAGGCGACAGGGCCAGATGGAATACCAAATGAGATCATCATGAAAGTTGCTGAAAATTACCCGCAACTTATGCTTAAGGCGTACAACACCTCTCTGAAACAGGGTAAGTTTTGGAAAGGATGGAAGAAACAATTGCTCGTCCTTCTGAGAAAAGGCGATAAGCCCCTGGACAAACCGTCATCCTTTAGACCCATATGCCTGCTCGATACATTGGGCAAGCTCTTCGAAGGTCTAATAGTTCAAAGGCTAAACGATCATCTCGAGAAGGAGAATAGACTCTCGGACCGTCAATTCGGCTTCAGAAAAGGCCGATCAACAGTGGACGCCATTAGATTAGTGGTAGAAATAGCAGAAACGTCAAAACGCAGAAAAGGCTTCTGTGCGATAATAGCCATTGACATTCGGAACGCCTTTAATTCCGCCAGCTGGAAAGAAATACTAACATCTTCAGAGAAAAAACTAATACCAGCACCAATTTTAACGATGGAGGATGATTATTTAAAAGACAGATTTGTTATCTACGATGGAGAGGGATGGATGACCGAAAAAGAAGTGACGAGAGGAGTTCCACAAGGGTCCAAGAAGGGTCCGCAT
>JARQST010003344.1:0-12144 GCA_030142225.1 Pachycephus smyrnensis
AAATTGGATGACATCTCGACTCACATCGCCAAGCTGGAGGAAATAGCGCATCGACTGAAATTAATGGGTGAGGAAATTTCTGATTCGATGATAATCACGAAAATCATCATGACTCTTCCAGAGAATTTTCGATACTTCGTTAGTGCGTGGGAATCAGCGCCAGCGGGAGAGCGCACGCTCGACAATCTGAAAGCGAGATTGCTAACAGAGGAATCGAGAATTACCGCGCGAGAGGATAAGAGCGGAAACGCTCTAGCTTTGAATACCCAACAAGGAAAATCCAAGCGCGGTCGAGGTGGTAGATCGAGAGGCGCGTCGAACGGTTCGTCAAAGCCGGGAAAATGTTACGTCTGCGAAGAGGCGGGGCATTGGGCCAGAGAGTGTTCGCAGAGGAAAGGAGACGACGACCCAAGAGGATCGAAAAACAATAGAGTGTCGGGGGAGAAACCTTGCGGCGAAGGCCTCGTGAGCGTGGCGTTGCAGTCAGCACCGGCGCAATCCGTCAGTGACGCAGGCTGGATCATGGACTCGGAGAAACCTGGAATGAGAATCACCTCGTTGATGTGCTTTATGTCCCCAGATTGAAGTACAATCTGTTCTCGGCTGGCGCGGCACTCGACAAAGGACTCAAGATGCGATCGACGAACACAACTTGCGAATTAATGAGAAACGGAAGCATCATTGCAACAGGGATACGTCGAGGAAAACTCTTTGTCATGCAGTTCGAAGTCGAGGAGCCACCGTGGTCGAGGCGGAGAAAAGAACCGCCACAGGCATACGTGTGCTCGACGGACACGCTGAAAAATTGGCACGAGAAACTTGCTCACCAAAACTTCCGTCACGTGAGACGGATTCTCAAGAGACTAGAGATACCCGTGAAGGAAGCGAAAGACCCGTTCTGCGAGGCATGCACCGTTGGAAAAATGCACCGACTTCCTTTTCCGGAAAGCACATCGAAGTCCGAGAGCATCGGTGAGATTATACATGCAGACCTTTGCGGGCCTATGCCTACGAAATCTCTTGGAGGGTCGAGATATTTTTTCCTGCTGAAGGACGACTACTCGCACTATCGCGAAGTGTATTTCATTGAGAGCAAAGCGGAAACTATGAGCTACATAGAGAAGTTCTTCAAGAAGGCGGAAAAACATTGTCCAGGAGGAATTCGAGTATTTCGTACGGACAATGGACTCGAATTTGTCAATAGCGAGATGAAAAAGTTGACAGATGAACTCGGAATTCGACATCAACGCACGGTTATGTACACTCCGGAGCAAAATGGTTCTGCAGAAAGAGACAATCGCACTCTGAAGGAAACGGGAAGGACGCTCGTGCTCGCGAGATGTTTCGGCGAGGAATTTTGGGCAGAAGCGATCAATACGGCCGTAACTACATTGAACCTGACTGGGACAAGCAGTATTAAAGGTGCGACACCGTCAGAACTGTGGTTTGGAAAAGAACTAGACGTGAAAAATCTCCACATCTTCGGCGAAGAGGTTTTCACGCACGTGCTGAAAGAAAAGCGTCGAGCGTTCGACGCGAAAGCGAAGAAAGGTTATTTCATTGGCTACGGCGAAGAAACTAAAGGATATCGAGTATGGTATCCTGACGACAAAAAAATCGCAACTGTGAGAGACGTTATCTTCTCCGGAAGATTCGACCGAGCAATCACGAAAGGAGTACGGGAAGACGACGACGCGTGGTTGAACGAAGAGCACGAACAAGAAGACTCCGAGGACGACGCCAATGCGATCGAGAACGGCCATGGACAAGAGGTCGAGCAACAAGAGAACGCAGACGAGATGGAACAAGACGCGCCTGAAGTTGAACAGGTCGGGCATCATGTTGAACCTGAAGGAGCAGCCGAAGAAATAAATCTCGACAATGGACGAGACAACAACGAAAACGAAGGCTACAGACTTCGAGACAGAAGAACGTTGAGACTTCCCGAGAGATATCGCGACCTCATTGATAATATATTTCTAGCTGAAAATCAGGAGCCTCTTTCGTATCGTGAAGCTACCGAAGCCAAAGAAGCGACGCTGTGGAAGAAAGCCATGGACGAAGAATTCGAGTCTCTCACTCAAAATAACGTATGGGAACTCGTTGAAGCAGTCGACAATCCGAGAACAATAGACTGCAAGTGGACGTTCAAGCTGAAGAGAGACGCTGACGGGAACGTTCAGCGTTACAAAGCGAGGCTTGTCGCGCGTGGATTCAGGCAGCGGGAAGGAATCGACTACCAAGAGACTCACAGTCCTGTAGTCAGATTCGATTCGATTCGGACTATCCTCGCCATAGCTGCGAGCGACCACATGAATATAAAACAATTCGACGTAAAAACAGCTTTTTTGTACGGTGATATCGAGGAAATAATTCACATGCAGCAACCGGAGGGATACGATGATGGATCCAGAAGAGTTTGCAGACTGAAACGAAGTTTGTATGGTCTCAAACAATCTTCTCGTTGCTGGAATCGACGCTTTACGGAATTCCTGAAGAAATTCAACCTGAAGGCGACAATCGCGGACCCGTGCGTGTTCACCAGCCAAAACAACAACGAGAAACTTACCTTGGCGATCTACATAGACGACGGACTCATCGTTTCGCAAAATCAAGCGCTGATTGATAAACTCCTCGACGGTCTCAAGACAGAATTTGAGATAACGCATAACGACGCAAATCTATTTTTAGGCATGCAAATAGAGCAATCGTCGGACGGCTCGATTTTCTTACATCAAGAAACCTACGCGAAGAGAATTTTGGAGCGATTCAGGATGGAAGAAGCGAATCCAGTGAATATTCCTGCAGACCCGCACCAAGAACTGAGTCTTTTTGTTCAAGCGGGAGACCAAAGTGACCCGACAACGGCGCCATATCGTGAAGGCGTTGGAAGCCTCATGTATTTGTCGGTGGCAACGAGGCCCGATATCACATTTGCGGTGCATCAAGCAAATCGATATCTGGAAAATCTCACGACAATGCATTGGAAAGCTGTGAAGCGAATCATCAAGTATCTCAAGGGCACCATCGGACACGGCCTGTATTTCGAATGTGGCAAGAAAAAGGATCTCCTCGCGTACAGTGACGCAGACTACGCGGGAGAATTAGAGACACGACGATCGACTACAGGATTCGTCCTAAAATTCGCCTCAGGAACAATCTCGTGGAATTCGCAGAGGCAACAATCCGTTGCTCTGTCGATGACAGATTCCGAGTATATGGCTGATTGCCAGACTGCAAAAGAGATCGCGTGGATGAAGTCTCTCATCAAGGAACTTCTAAACATCAAAGACGTTCCCACGACGCTGTATATGGATAACCAGAGTGCTATATGCCTCGTGAAAAATCCGGTATTTCATAAACGAGTGAAACACATCGACGTTCGATTTCACTACGTGTGAGAACGATACGTGGAAAAAGAGTTCTCGCTGGAGTACGTCGCATCAAACGAGCAACAGGCGAACATCCTGACGAAGCCGCTGCGTCGGCAGCAATTTCAACACAATCGTGAAGGACTGGCGGTCCTCGGAAATGAGCATGAAGCCAAAGAAGAAAGAAGAAATCGACAATAGTCGATAAAGTCAAAGCGGGAGTGTTGGAGAAATTGTCTTTACCGACCTATTCTTCTGTTACCATATCCAAAGACAGGCTGCCAACCTCCCTATGTATATTGTCTATGTTACCTGAGTTCAGATACATGTATCACGAGTCACGTTACACTTAAAACGTTTTCCTTAAATAAATCGGGTTTTCTATCATACATCCCAAGTGGAATATTATCCAAGACGACGATTCCCAACAAAAATACTTACTGATTTAGCTCAAGCAGCCAACAACCTTGTAACACCTCCTTGTCTTAAAGAACTCAATCCTGTAGCCTTTATTCCATCTCTACAGGTAACGCAACAGGGCATTGTCCGAGGTGTTCCCATTGATTTAACAACAGAAGGCATCATCACAGGCTCTAGATCCACTGTTAAAGTAATAAATGCTAGACGCTTTGATAGGAAAATTATTTCCAAGGACAAAAATGATAACAGCTATGTACCCACCGTACAACTATCTTTTGATTCCCAAGATCTGCCAAAATATGTATGCCTTTACAGTGTTAGGTATTTAGTAGAACCATACGTATCTCCACTTAAAGTTTGTCACAACTTTAATTGTTACACTCACTCTAAACAAATTTGTCGTAGTAAGGACCGTTGTGTTCGCTGTGGCCAGGAATCCCATCCTCAGGACTCAGACTGCCCCAAAAATTTAGGATCACCTACTTGCATCCATTGCGAAGGTTCACCTTCTACAACACCCTCAAGATTTACTTTTTCGGAATTTCCCCACCTCGGTGATGTTCCCCTAGATTTTACACAAGAATCGCTACAAACAACTTTTCACCCTCCGTCACCGTCATACAGGCACGTCGTTGCCCTGAACCACTCAAGGCCCAACAACCACTTTCCACCTCAACCCAGAAGAAATAGTTACCCGGAATGACATGCTCGACGAACTTCTACGCCGGTATCAGGTCATCTTAATCAGACACCACAATCCCCAGCTACGCAGAGGACCCCTCTAGACAACACCCATCTACCCTCGCGCAATGGCGTCGCATTGCAAATACCTTCTTTTCTGTCAATTTTTTCATACAGTCAAAAAGAAATCGCTGATAGTATCTACCACCTCGAATCACTAATTAGTTCTGCTTCTATCATTTTTGGAAACTTTGCTCCACAACTCCAGAGATTGGAAAAACTTGACAATCTTATAGAAACTCTCACAAAATTAGCTAATGTTCACTCTAATCCCTCGTCTCAATAAAATATTGAACCTAGTAGCAATTGATCTCACAAAAATGCATTCGAATAACACTCTATCTTTACTAGTAGACTTACTCCTCCTTAAATCATTCCCTATCCTCCTTGCTAGGTAGTTTCTTCTTAGTCTTATCTCTCATTACCATATAAGAATGACTAGACAAACTATTGAAAACCGTATAAAGATCCTGCAATGGAATTGTCATAGTCACACCAACAAAAGAGGAGACATTAACAATATAGGTAATGAATACGACATCATTATTCTCATCAAAACATGGCTTAAGCCCAATACACTGTTCAATCTAAAAAATGTCAATATCATCAGAAAAGATCGCGTCACTTGCAAGGGTGGAGGCTTGGCTGTCTGCATAAAGAAAAATATCAAATTCACAAAAGTTCACACTATTCCATACAAGCCCAATTCATTGGAATTTCTTGCTATTAGTATCACTCTCAACTCCAAACCATTTCTCATAGTAGCTCTATATAGGATCCCTAACTCCAACTTCGGCTATAACTCAAATGAATAGTATAATCTCTTCAATTCCCTCCAGGATTTTTCATCCATATTCGTGGGAGGAGACCTAAACTGTCGTCATAATGCTTGGGGGTCCTCATCTCCCTGTCCCATCGGGAATTCTCATTTCACTTATTTAGAAAATGAAGACCTATCTCTACTCACCGATGGTACTTCTACGTACCTTAACAGACCCAATCAATCACCCTCATGCCATTATTTTGAGGAAAGCAGCCCTTAAACAACTGCGTTATTAGACCTATCGCATTAACTTCATGTTTATTTAAACTTTATGAGAGACTTATCCCGAACAGACTCAACTGTTGGGTTAAGCATAACTCCCTTTTATCTCATCTTCAATTTAGTTTTCGTGCTGGCAAGTCAACAACTGACAATCTTTCTCTTCTATCCTTAGAAATATATACGGGGTTTGTTTGCAGCGAATTTACAGTTGCCGTCTTCTTAGACATAGTTAGTGCCTTTGATGAAGTATCCCCCAACATCCTCATTAAATTTTTACGCTCCCTAGGAATTTCCCACTTGATCTGTAAATCCATTTATAATATAATAGCTGAACGTAACATCTTCTTTGGGATTAATAAAGAACTGATGGGATCTCCCACAAGGGACTCCCACAGGGCTAAATTCTGAGCCCCCTTCTATTTGCGATTTTCATAAACGCCTTCAACGATCACATCCATCCTAATTTCACATCAACCCTATACGCCGATGATGCACTCATCTTTACTAGATCAAATAACTTAGATTCCTGCCTCCAGCACATCCAAATCAGCATTGACAATGCTATCTCATTTCTAGAACAAGAAATGGTCTTTTTCTCTCTCCGAAAAAGACCGAGTTAGGTATATTCCCTCCTAAATGGCAAACCTTCTTTCACAAATCTCTCTCTTTAGGACCCAACAAAATATATGCATCCTCGGAAACAACATACCTGGGCATAATTTTTTATCACAAGCTTACACGGACTCCACAAATAAACAATATCCTTAGCAAATGTAATAAGCTAGTCAACATCATCAAAGCCTTGAGGAGCACTTGGTGGGGTGGCCATCCTGTCACTGTCTTTTTGATCTATAAAGCACTTATTCGCAGTACAGGAGAATACGGTTGTCAAGTACTTCTACTGAAGGACAATAACCTATTCGCTAAGTTATGCAGAACTCAATATAGGGCCTTGAAACTTGCTCTGGGTTTCCGCAACTCCACCCCAATTAAGGTTCTACTATCTGAAGCTAACGAACCACCACTTCGTACCCGTTTTCTATACCTAGCCAAACGTTACATTCTTAAATCCTTCGCCATTAGAAATCACCCAATCATAGAATCAATAACAACCTTTCATTTCCTCCCAATTAACCGCACGAGATTCCTGCTGGGAGAATACTTCAATCTTTACAAAGCCTTTGTGTCGTGTCGTAACTTTCAAAACTACATCTTTTCTACCAACAGTTCTCTTACTTATCATTATGATTATCAGGTACAGACCTCTAATATAGAAGTCAACAGCATCCTTGGTAAAAGTATATAAGCCTATCTAAATTGCACTTCGGAATTCTTCCACCTATTTGGCGATCTCTTGTCCGCTTCTCATTATTTCCTCACTAACCGATCACGTCTAAACTCCTATACTCATGTAGGTTTCAGCTCCTTCTCGTCATCCCTCAATTGCTCCTTGCAGTTCAAAATTTCTAGTTATGCATCCATCTTTACTGCTGAAGCATTAGCCATCCTCTATACAATTGACTTCGTCCTAGACAAGGACCTCCCCTCTTCAATTATCCTTTCTGACTCTTTAAGCGTCTTGACCGCTCTATCACACACTGGTAAATTCTCTTCAAATTCATACATTATTTACACAATTAAAAGTAAACTTCAGCTATGCTTCACTCGTAATCTCACTGTACAGTTATTCTGGATTCCAGCTCACGTGGGAATCCCGGGGAATGAAGAAGCTGATCAAGTAGCTAAAGATGCAATATCTCATGGACTTCCTCTGGTTTCGCTCTTGCCATATACTGACCTACACCACATGACGAATGAATGGTTGGGTGAAACCTGTAATACCTTCTTTTCCGACAGATCTTGCAACAAAGGCTTATTCTACTTACAATTAGATAATTGCTATACGGAATGTAAGAAACCATAGTTTCTCAGCCATTCCCTCTGACGCTCCAAAATTGTAACATTCAACCGAATAAGGGTTTACCATTACTCACTGGCTGAGAGTCTTCACAGGAAGAACCTCAAAGAGTCCCCAATGTGTCCCTGCGGTCGGGACATGGAAACCTTGAACCACGTTATCTGGAAATTTCCCCGTTTTTCACACCTCAGGGCCCCTCTCCGTAGATCCCTACGTAAATTCAAAATCCCTCTTAATTGCTCTATCAACTCTTTCCTCAAAGATATATTAATTCTCCACAATTTCTTCACTAAAACTGGACTACAGATCTGAATAGCCTGTAATCACCCACCTTTCTGCTACTCCATCCTATTTCATATTAACCGCCCATTCAAAATGCGGCGGGCCTTCGGCGCACATCCTGCCATCTGATGGTATGGAGGCTGATAGCCCAGATGAACATGCTGGCGCATCTCTGTTCTGTTTGCTTTCAGATTGCCGAAGGACACAACGCTCTGAACTGCTACTATTCTATCCTCAATTCAAACTCTGTGGCCAGATGTCCATAGGTTGTTTTAAACAGCTGACTAAGAGCCAAAAATATTAAGAAGAAGGAGAAGAAGTATGTCATGGTCAAGAGCAACTGACCGAATGCTTTTTGTTCGAAAATTACTTCGTGACACGCCTTTTCCATCATGCTCTTCTCCGTCCTCCCTCTCTCGGTTTTCTTCTTTTATATTCTCATTTTTCTCTATTATGTTCTTATTTTTCTGTGAAGATCAAACATGCATGTTTGTGAAAAAAACAGTATATCAACTAATCCCAATACCTCATTGTCCTACCAACCGCAAGCGGTCATTTTGTAAATAAGAAGCCATTCACAGGAATAACAAACACAATTGAATGAAACAAGCATGATCATACGTTCACTAATAAATATTTATTATTTTAATTATAATATTATAAGCGTAAGCCATGCGTATAAGATAGGACAATAAAAAAGGTCAATAAACATATTTACTCACCTCAAGGAATTTTGAATTTTTTTCCATAGCTTTTGAACAAAGTGCTCTCGCGGCAAGCCGAAACGCGTGACGGAGCGCGTGGTCCCAGCCCCGGTCTCCTCTAACATTATTTTTCCAGACTTATATTCAATAAACTTGTGGTTTATATTCAGTTTGTTTAGTTATCTTTTCTTTGTTAAAATAACTGTCATTCATTCCACCTGCCATTTTATGAAAAACGTCATTTTTACTGATACTAATCTACTAATCAAAGTAAGCAAACTATTATTTCATTCGGTGGAGGTATTTCTCTAATTTCACATTATCTAGCGGATCCCCTCTCCTAAACCTATTCATATTTCCCTAGAAATTAGCATAGCCCCATCCCCAGTAAACTGCTCAAAACAGGGCACATTATGTTCGATAAAAAGGCACCAAGTATAGATAGATTTAAGGGGGCACATCCGTGTAGACGGCGAGAAAAATAGGTGAATTTTGGGAATTATTATCTCAAAAACTATTTGTTCAATTTCATCCAGGTTTGTTTTATTCAAAAGTATATATATTGAGGTACGTTAACAAATTTTTTTATGAATATTCATCCACTCGAAGCGCTGCTGTCGTGGCCGGCGTAAAACATGTTCCTCGCTGACACGGTCTGCGGTCCCTAGGATTTCATAGAGTTGGTTCATCCGAATCATGAATTTCGAACAGATTCTTAAAATATAATGTACAAAGCGGTTCGGATCGTATCATTTTTTTTTAATTTTTCACGAAATGGCGACTGTTTGAATTTTACATTTAGCCGCAATTTCCGACCCTTCTGGCTTGATAAAAAGAAAGTAATTGAGTAAAAAAAATTTGATACGTTCCGAACTCGACAACCTATCCACAAAACTTGTGTCATAATTTGGAGGAAATCGGTCAAGCTG
The DNA here is from genome assembly GCA_030142225.1 of Pachycephus smyrnensis. Classification (NCBI taxonomy): domain Eukaryota; kingdom Metazoa; phylum Arthropoda; class Insecta; order Hymenoptera; family Cephidae; genus Pachycephus; species Pachycephus smyrnensis. Next base: position 9,411 of record JARQST010003344.1, read on the forward strand.
TTTTCCAAATATCCTAGGGACCGACTTTGAAAAGTATGTTTTGAGATAATCGCGTTTAAAGTTTGGCAAAGAAATGACGCGCTTGGCCACTCGGTCGCTCGTCCGCTTCTCGGTAAATCGCCCATAACTTTCACAATTTTTCGAATATCAATATGAAATTTACACACAATATTCTTTATATTCCAAAAAATTTATAATAATTATATAATATATTATATAATATATAATATTATACGTACCTGCTATGTAGCCCATATCTTCCACAATTCGTGGAATTTCAATATGAAATTTACACACAATATTCTTAACACTTCAAACTTTAAGGGAAGTGAAAGAAAAATTGACTGAAAAAATTTTTCTACTCGGATGTGCCCCCTTAAGCCTTTTTGCTGGTTCGGACGTAACAGATTCTACGTCTTCTTTGTTGCAACTTTCTTGCGATTCGTTATCTTCTTCTTTTTTGGCACATGGTACTGAATCATTTATGATTTAATGATTCTTAGATGTCCTAAGGTTAAAATTTGTTATCTCTATGGGTAAAGCAGTTGCTATTCATAGGATAACTGCCTGAGTCAAAATCGGAAACCTACTTTCAACCTACAAGTGGCGAAAACGGAAATATCTGCCACTTATAGATTGGAAAGACACATATGTGGGAATAAGTGGCAGATGTAGGTTGAAGTTTTTTAAAAAACTTTATAAGTCCTACTGTCAACCTATAGGTAGGTATAACAAAAATATATGTAATAATATATTATTAAAATATATATAATAATATATTTTCGTTATTGCCACTTGTAGGTCTATGGTAGGTTTTCGATTCCTGTTCGGGTGAACGCACGCATGATTATGGCTTGAGATACCATTATATGTGCGTTCTGCTTTGAAGCGTTCTAATTATCTCATTGCTCAAAATTTTTCCACGATTTTTCTCAACAATGGCGAAATATAATGCTAACCGAAAATGTACGAAAAAATCGTTTTTTTTTTTCAAAAAAATTGGTGAGTGCCCCCTTAACCTTTAGCATCTAAATGCCCGGATTCGCCCGTTTTTGTTAAGGATGTGAAGGAACGTTTTCTTCGTGTTAACAAATTCGATATTTCGATATTTCACGATCAATAGAACAGTAGTGAAATTTATTTTATCAAAAAGTATTCTTTTTGTTTTAAAAACTCATTTTTGAACTATGTGCGGCCGTTTTCTAAGTACACTAATTTATTATTAGGGCTTTCAATCTTCCTGGCATAAATATTTCAAAGTGAATTCAGTATATAATATTGCTAACGTCATTGTTTCCAAATATTAAGGAAAAAATATGAATTTCAAAATCAGGAACTCCAAAAACCATAAGTACTGATTTACATTCAAATTAGATAGAATTTTTTGTTATCGGACCAGCATCTTGGCTCCTTCATTTTGAACTGTGCAATTTTGACTTTAGATTCATCACGAGCAACTCAAAAGCCCTTAATATCATCAGCATCGTCAAAATATTATTACGATCGCTCCTTGAAATGTCATAGACTTTGCTATGTTTAAACCTCTATTTGAATGGAACGATTTAGAACTATGTAAATTGAAGAAATACCCAGTTTTCCCTGGATATGAATTTAGGAAGGTAGTTAGGACGGTTCGTTGGTCTGACTTGCCGGTTTTAAACGGTACGTCCACGTGTTAAATCTGGCCTGTCTCTATCAATTTTATCGCCACAGCTGACCGTCGCTCCTATAGTGTTACTATAATCTCGAATGAGGTGACTGGTAGAATTTATCTCAGTTGGTAATGATTTCGGTAACTTAGGACACTCTATAGGTATGGATTTCCTATGGTTAATGCTTTGTCTATCTGACTTATTAATTGGTCGAGTTGGTGAAGAATTGGATGAAATAGGAATGAGGTTCCACGACACTTTCTGAGTGAGATGATATGTATTCTGATATATAGAACGAGAACGAAATTTAACTGTTGAATCTGACTGTTTCTTTGCTCGGGTATTCTTGTTGGATAAGATATGACATGATATTCGGGTTGTTGTAATGGATAGATGGTCGTTGCTCGGAGGATTGTTGATTGTCCTTATCTAAGGAATTTTTAAATAATTTTCTTGACTGTGATTGGTCAAATGGCCGCCAACGGCGCGTCCTTGTGGGCTGGGCCCTCTTCGAGGAGGAAGACTGGGGGGGGGGGGGGGGCTCCAGAGGGAGTGGGAGTGGAACCACTGGACTATCAGGCTCATCTAAGTATATTCCAGGATCACGCAGTTGAGTTAGCAACCTGCATAAAGTAGACACTCCTCAACAGTTAATGTTATTCCTATCGAGGGAGTAGTAAACAACGCTATTGTGCCATCGATTATGATGTTGTATTTTGGGGACAATAAACATAAGTTTTTGTTTATGATTTTAATTTTGTGTTTTGGAACTATTTATTACTCATTCCTCCCAATTTCCCTCGTATCCCGTCCAATCTATCCAATCCACAATCTCATCCTCCTCGTAGACCTCTAAGTGGCTCTCTTTTTCAGCAAATAGGCGGTGTAAGAAGAAGATGTCTAAAGGTGAGTCATCGAATTCCTCCCACCATATATAGTCTAGGTTTTGTCGTAAGAATACACGGTTTGCTCGAATTAGAATTTGTTTTCTTAAGGGGGAACCGAACTCCTCAGCGAACTTCTACGTGATGGTGCTGCCACACATACGGCAGATCGTGGAAACAAGTGTGACGTCACATGCA
>JARQST010003345.1:0-12107 GCA_030142225.1 Pachycephus smyrnensis
GAATATATAACCCTAATCCTTGTCGGTATGGTCGTATATACAAACCTCTACCCTGTCGAATAGCTAAAGCCTCCATAATCTTATTATGTTTCTTACTTTCATCGAGTTGGCGACGCGCATCTTTATAATCATTAACGACTTTCACTATTCCTGCAGCACCACCTGCCAGACTTCCCAAGGCTGACAATCCTGCGAATATCGGTATGAGAGGAAGTATTCTACCATTCTTAGGTATTGGTATTATTCGCGGTGTCTTTACTTTCAAGATTGTCCCTTTCGATACTTTTCTAGCCGCTTTTAAAGCAATTTTAGTAACTTTCCCTATATTACTAGATGAATCGAATCCTTTAACAGACCGTTTAGCCTCTGCAAAAGCTTTTCGAACGGATTTTTTAGCTGTGGGAACAATACCCTTTCCACGACACTTGATTCTACGCTTTATACCCATGCCCATTTTTTGTTTAGCTGCCATTACTTTATCAATCGTCCAAGCAGCAGCCTTCTCACCGATAGTTGAGTCTACGGCTGAGCAACGTTGCCTTGCCCTCTCACTTAATATGTTATCTGCTTTATGTCGTCGACCTAGGTCCTTATATAGCGCATATGCGATATCGTGTTCCTTGCAACTCTCATCCAGCTGATTGATGCCTTTATCACCTCTTCTTAAACGTTTCTTCAATCGCGTACCAGGACCGCAATATTGATATCCCGGCAGATTCAGTTCTATCGGTAATTTGTTGATCATTCCCGAGCCGGGAACCTTCAACGCGGACCGGGAACCGTCAACGCGCCTTCAACGCGGGCCGGGAACCCTCAACGCGGGAACAGCAAAAGGATGTTGTAGAACGGGCATCGATCGTAGGTGTAACGAACGAGCGAGTAAAAAATATTATCGACTGCTGATCTCTACGAGATCTCTCACGCATAATCGATTTCCATTACCGGCCCGTGGTAAAGAAGAAGAGGCGTGGCCGATGGGCGTGGTCAACGGGCGTGGTCAAGGGTATACTTGAGCAAATGGGGTGGATCATGACAGGATTCTACCTCCACTATTGGCTGAATTAAGGGGGCGGGAGAGACTTTACGAGAGTCCTGGATTACTATTGGACGAGTGGAGAGGGAGGGGCAGAGATATTTCAAGAGCAGAGGTTTTCATTGGTCATGTGGGCGGGGCCTATTGGGCGAGGGGGGGAGCCTATTAGGCCGCGTGGTGGGGGGGGGGGCAGAAAACCCCTTGGCTAACTACTGACGTATTATTGCTGTATTTATGCATATCTAAGAGGAATTTTGTTCGATTGGAATGTGACTTTGTAGATATGTAGAGGATAAAAAATAAGCCGATACATATCTTTTAATTTCTTCGAAACCACCTTTAACTTCTTCGCTAGTATTGCCACATAACTGTGTAATGCATTTTATACCTGGCTTATTTCGTGTCCCTGTAAACACTTGGATTACGATTAAACACTCAACAAAAAGAATTGGTCCCCAGAGGGGAAAAGCACCCTCGAAAATGGCAACTTTTTCGCTTTTCTATTATCACTCGCGAAAGGAGCGAGATAGAAAAAAGGTTAGAGAGGCGAGATAGAAAATAGCAAAAATATTTGTTCTTCTTCGCGTACTATACATTTGTGGTGAGATAATTAATGTTTATTTTCATTTCGTATCTTTTGTATAATTTTTTCTTTCAGTGCATATGTTAAGGGTTAACGATCGAGTGAAACATATCTTTGTAGATATATAGAGGCTGGAGAAACAGTTGACACGTGTTTTTTGGTTTTGTCGATATTTCACGTTTAATAAATGGAAACATCCCTTAACTTCATTTCTGGAATTGCCCGGTACGATTCTAATCTAAAACTATTCAATTATGTATCGCCTTCTGCAAAAGAAATTCCTTTCAAAATCGTTAGACGGCAATTTCCGATCATAGTCGCTTATGCTATGACAATAAATAAATCTCAAAGTCAGTCATTTAATCGAGTAGGTGTGTATTCACCCAGTCAAATATTTAGTCGTAGACAATTGTATGTTGTGCTATCAAGAGCAAAGTCTAAAAATCGCTTAAAAATACGAGCAGCTGATAATGTTAATTATTCAAAAATCGATTTACCAGGTAGCATGTATAGAAAAAATATTATATATAATGAAATCCTTAAGTAATATCACTGAGACGACCGCTTTATATACTCCATATTAATTAAAATTTTCGCATACACAAAACGATGAAAAAATAATTTCCACACAAATCGATACCGAGCGGCTTCGCAGGCGCCGCGAAAGAACACCAAAAGCTGTATAGTTATATATTATAATCTTCATTAGATTTGATTCTGTCCAGCAACGCTTTGAATCTTTCAACTGTATTTATTTGTATAGTTCGCATAATTCAATTAGTTTTTGTTGTAAATCGCTTTATTTATGCCATAAATATTGTTTATGAGTAAAAAACTATGAGAAACAAATTTGTATAATGTGCCGGATCATGAGATCGGACCTCGGCTGTCGTCGGACGAATTGTGACGACTGTTAAAATTTTATAACCGTGAAATATTTCGGGCGGTAATTCACAACGTTTACGAATAAGGTTAGATTCTGGTGGTATCTCGCGATAAATTGTGTTGACGACAAATTTTATAAAAATGTATTAATATCCTGATTCATCGTTCCGACGTCCAAGATTCTAGACCAATATTCCTGATATCCAGGTGTCTTTAAGCATGGGTTTCGATGTCCATGTTCGTTTTGTCGATCTCTGTATCCAAATGCTTCTTATGTTCAGATGTTCCTGACAATCCTACCGGCTGCTGCTCTTTATATCTAAATTATCCTGACCATCCTTTTTTATTACGCTGTTACTCCAAGTCATTGTTTCGTGTGCCAAAATATCTTTCCTGTGAATGCGTGGGTACTTCTGATCGTTGGTCTTAATTTAAAAATATCCCAATCATCGTTTTAAGTGTTCAGATATTTCGGAACATCATTTCCTATGCTTTTATAATTCTGATTGCCCTTTCCTATGATTAGATTTATAAACTGAAGTACCATCTTATATTTAAGTAGTCCAGATCATCGTTCTCGGTGCCCAAATATTCCTATGTAAAAATCCTCATTCAGGATTCTTAAGTACTGCGATCATCGTTCCAAATTTTAAGGTACTCCAAATTATCGTTTGGAGTGGTAACACCCATATAGGACTCCCCAGGCGATACAATAGGGTCAAAATTTTGCCGCTCTATGGTTGCCAATAATCGGCGAAGGATTAGCTGTTTAGCATTGGTCCATCGCTGGCGAATTACAGGATGCTCACTGCTAATCACGATATAATGGCAGATGATAATGGGCCATCATCGAACCAATACTTTTTAACCAACAATTATTTTAAATAATTTTAGTAAGCTGAATTAACGGTTATCAAGTATGCGCCGTTTGTGGACCATTTCCATTATGCCTACAGTCGTATCGCTAAATTAATTAATGGTAACCATTAATTGCCCATTTCTGCACCATTCATTTCATGCTTTCTCATCAAAATATTCTCTTCTCTTATGTTCCTGTCCAGAAGTGATAGAAAACCAATATATAGACACCGTAGATACACGTAATACGCTACTTAATGTCATTACGAATGCCTTGAAAGCGAAAAAATTTCAACCCTTAGACCCAGTGTGGTAGACCATCCCCTAGAACGGTATTGTGCAGCAGATCATCTTGCCATAGAGATTAAAGTATTAGCAATCGACAATTTGATAAATAGTGCAATCGAACGATTGAATTGCGATTTCAAATGAAATGATTTTAAATAGACAAATAAAATGTTTGATATAACACGAATTATGAACTATATTCCTAACTTCTAAGTATTTAGTACTCCCAATTTTCAAAAAAAATCCTGTTTCACAAGATCTTCCCCTTCCGAATAAAAAACGTAAAGTCAATTAGCTGGAACGTATAGATTTTTAAAACATTGTACTCATATCTCTTTAATGAAAATCACAAGTTATCTTTTTATAACTACTGTGACGTATTTCCACTCCAATGGGATGGAGGGAACATACGCACAAGCTAACTTTCGCGACTATCGCGTTGACGTCCAAAGGGCCTCTATAGCAGGTGTTGGACGCCAGGTTCCATACGGGAACCACGTATCACAATCTGTTCTATCGGGCCTCCCTCGGCTAGCTCAGCTACGCGGAGGTGGCGGCATCCGGAACAATAGGTCGGAGAGGTCAGACGATCACGCAACACAGAAAATAATTTCGTCAAACGATCTTTTCAAATAACAAAAGGTTCGGTTTATTGAGGGCCGGCGGCGCGAAGCGCGACGGTCTCGTACAGAGCCGAATGAAAATTAATTTAACAAACAAAAGAAAAGAAACGAATAAAGAAAACAATAAGTTCAATGAGATTCGATTCGCTTGTGCGGCTCTTCCGCGATTTACGCGATACAATAACTTTTCGAATGTTGAGCGCACAAGAACAACAACTGGAACGATTGGTACTGCGCGTACTTTCGAACGTTAATTTCAATAATCAAGTACAGTTCAGAGAGTCTCCACGCGGCTAATCCGCGGACAACAATCGAACAGATAAACCGACCGTCAAGGACCTTAAGGTGAACTTCGCGTTCATCAAAAATCGTACATTAAATTCAAATAAGAATCAAATCAAAGATCTCGATTAACAATTCGACACAAAACAGAAATCTTCCCAAAGTGAAACGAAATAAAACCAGCGAACCCTGCCGGCCGACGGATTCTCGTGCCTGTCTGTACGCGAGGTCAAACAAATCAAAATGGGGGTCACTCCTACGCGTTTTGAACGCGATTTCGGACAAACGAATTCAAAATCGCACGAAAATACGTCGCTCACAAAAAGGAAAAGCACTCGCTTATCGAAGTAGCTCCCGTGTGCGTAATCCAATTAGCTGCACCAAGTGCACTCGCAGGCGTCTCGAATTCACCCACAATAACGACAAGCCAAAAGGAAATAAGAACGACCACGCGTACTTTCGTTTTGAAGGTCCAAGCAGGATTGATTCTCGATCGTCACACGCATTGTCTCCGCGTGAATAGTAGCACCCCCTCCCTTAGGCTAATTGGCGGCGATTCGTCCTGTGGACGAATCCTTCAACCCAAAGTCTGCGCCACGCGCCAAATTCGAAGATGTCATCGCGACATGTAATTTCTGAAGTCGCGGACAGCTGTACGGGCTGTCTCGCGAGGGGCTCCTTCGTCCCAAATCGCGCGAGGGTTCATCAGGCGTCCCTGGATTCCACAACTCGCGGATATTTATTACATAAGTAAAACCTGGCAGTGGGCGATATGCCATAGGGGTCGTAGCGGTACTCATTCTTGTGGCGCTTCGCGCGCCACCGTCCGTCAGTTGGAAATTGGTGCTCAACCGGGTAGAGTGCGTTGCGTCTAGCGAGATGTGGCCAGCTGTCCCGCGTTGCGCACGCCTCTTGGGTCCGTAGAGGGGCTCTTCGTTGCTCGCGCGAGTAGTCATCCTCTCTCGCGTCGCAGCCTCCTCCTCCTCCAGTCCTCCGGCTGGCTCTTCCTCCTCGCTCGCACTACCGGGATTCCGGCAAGCGAGCGCGTGGTCTCGAAATACCGGCAGAGTACACACAAAATAAAAAAACAAAAGAATCAATAATCAAATTTATGTGAATTAAGTAAGGCCCTTGTGGTCGGTGGATCCTGCCTGGACTCGTTCGCCCTGCGCTATTCTCGCGTTTAGGCGTATTTCCCGCCGAGGATCCGACGGGGGCAAACCACTACGTCACACTACATAATTGTAGAAGCATGAGTACAAGCATTTACAAGTGTGAAATTCGATCTAATTGTACTGTCCAAGAGATCGAACCAAGCGATAAGATAAACACTGATCCCGATTGATGATCCCATCAAAATGCACAGATCCAATAAAGCAAATGACGAGTTTCTTTACTTTATCCCAGAAAAGCTTGTCTCTTCTAGGTTCAACGTACGACTCTGCACAGAGAATTATCGTTATCGCTGTAACCTTACACCCAAGATTCGCATAGGATTCTAATATTTGCCGTTAGTACTGTCCTCTTGACAGAAAGCATAAACAACGATGCATCCGAGACCGATTCTGGGAGTTGCGACACGAACCATCGAAGGCTCTGGAATCGAGGGTAAAATTCCCACAATCGAACGCAATCCATTCGAATTACCAAAGAATTGCCCGAATCAAAGTCAAAGATGCTTCAAGTTTGGAGGGTCACCGTCTCGATAAAATCAACCTACCGAGCATCGTCCTTAGGGTCGTCGCACGAGCGTGTGCTCATCTTCCACGAGCAATTTGTCATCGACACTAACAATCGGACACAGATTACAAATAGACCTCATGGTCGAAATACCTTCCCCAGACGAGGGCTGTCGTCTCGAAGCATGACTATGCGAGATAATGTTCAAAGTAAAGGTAGCCTCCGTACGAGAAATACTTTCTGCGCAATTTATCAGAAAGACTGCAAGTCTCGAAACTGTACCATCCAACGTGCTTTCGGAAATGCACAAAGAGTCGCCACTTATCTCTGCGAATAATTTGATACCCACAATAACAATCGAACAAAGATGCCGCAAATCGTCCTTAATGTCAAAATGTCTTTGATTTGATCGAAGGTTCTAGAAGCTTCTTAAAGGTTGGAGGTTCGGAGAGGGAGGGAGGGTTGGCACAGAAGTCGCATTTCAGAGGGCTACCGTTTCGACATGCGACTCTGCAAGATAACGTTTAAAGTCAAATTAGCTACCGGATGAAGGCTGCAGTCTCAAACCTGCACCAACCTGCATGGTTCCAAGCTTCGCAGGGATGGGGAGGCGCAGGGAGCCATTGAAGGTTCCAGAAGTTTCTCCGGGGTTGAAGGGAAAGGTTCTAGAAGGTTCTCGATCATGCGCAATTCCTAAAATCTACAATTTTCAGTGATAAAGACGAAAATAATATCTGTGGCTGCTTTCTTTCGTTATAATTTGTCCTAATTTCGGTCGACATAAAATCTTTATAAATAAATAAATTTGAAAAAAATGTTCACTGAAATACTTCATAATCCTTTAATTCTCATGTATTATTGATAAAACATCGTGAAAATGCATTTCACTTATAAATATTTATAGTTTTTCAAAACGGTGCCTTCGTAAGCTAGTTCAGTACAGTGAAACCTCTCCATTTTTAACAAGTCGGGACCGTGCTAACTCTCAAATTTTAAGTTGGCTTTGAGTCCCCACTCTCGATTTCCCTACTTCTAAGCTCCGCCCATTTCGTACCTGCGGATGCGTCTTTCATTGCGCACAGGTAGGCATGTATGGATAAAGAACTCTACTGCGCTTAAGGGGGAATGGAACGACTCGACGAACTCCAAGTTGACGGTGCTGCCCCGCGTTGTGGCAAGTCGAGGAAATACGTGACTATACTTTTGCACTTTTGTATGATGTCACGCCTTAGTAATGCTCAACAGATTGCTACGTTGAAATAAAAACATTCCCTGTACAATTTTGGCTATAGTAATCAAAATAAGCACCACTGGCGCACGTTGGGACTAGCCGTATTACTACTAGCGCTTACTGTGGCAAGAGGCTGAAGTTATAGGCGGGGCAAATTGGCGCGTTGACGGCTCCGCATGTTCGCACCCGAAAATCTCGAAATTCGCTATAAGGTGGCAATTCCCAGAGCTGTGGTGTAAAGATGAGACACATAAAACGTTCCCTGCGTGCCCCTTTTTTCGATTTTCATCGGTGGTGCTGTGCAACAGTGTAATGAGTATTGGATAGCGAACGGCAAAGGTATTGTCGTGACGCCATGACAGATTCGTAGGCTGTCATTGCCTATATTCAGGTATGTTTTATATATTTTCAAAGCAATAATTCAAAAATTGGGCTCCGCAGGGAAAGTTATATTATCGGAAGGCTTTAATTTTGTGTCATCAATTTATTGATAGTGCTTTTTGTACAGAGATTTTTGGGTGCGAAGTTTCCTCACTTCGAGCTCTCGTACGTGTGACACACTTACACATAGAAAATGCTGTTCCATTCCCCCTTAAGTCTGCGCTCTGCGGCCCTGATTGGTGGAAATCGCAGCATAGTGGGAGAGCTCAGCTTGAGGGGAAGTTAAAAATTGAGAGGTCTTCGGGTTAAAAAATGAGAGGTACTTAAAATTTGGGAGGTTCCACTGTACCTATATTTGAAATTTTCAGTTTATTAACTCATATCCAATCATGAAATAATTATTAAACATGATTTTGTGAGATGTCTAAAAATTTCTCTGATATAAAGCAATCTATTAAATGCAGCATATTATTTATAACAATGACAAGAAATGAGGTGTAAAACTCACTCCGTGTGACTATGTATGTCAAAAAAAACTACGTGCTTATTCTTAGATTTATGAGGTTGAGGCCATACAGTATATTTAAAAACTTAAGACTTAATGGTTATTAATGCATAAATAAATTTGCTCTAATAAACGTTGATAATAATAGCAAATTCATCATATTGAATATCTGAGTACTTCAATCTATTATTTATATTGTATATGCTGAATTATTCATGTTTTTACGGGCAGGCACTAACTTTTGGATGATCGTCGCAACTTTAGAACGTGAAATATGAAATATTAAAAAAATTAGTTAAATAACAAATTTAATTGCTATTTGCTTTTCAAATGCGTAAATAAGATGTGGAATCGCAATAAAAGTTCAAAAAATATTTATATTTTTCAAAAATAATAATTAAAATTTGGCTTCATAAGTAGGATCGAACTAGAAACGTTGTAGCCGTTTGCAAATTCGAGGAGGCCGGGATGGCGGCTAACTCGGCTGTCGTGACGGTTCGTCTCAGCCGTCTCGCTTCCACGGGTCTTCTCTCGATGCACCGCCTGGCAGCTCTACTGTTAGATGCCCCCAGGATTAGCTACCTGCAGGTGCGTTGTCGCCACAGAGTGCCGAACACATCCGTGGGGTCTTGGTTTCTAACGCAATTTCTTCGTTACGGTCGCCAGCCGAGGTGGCGAGTGCGCTTCACCCCGGAGATCACCATCTGGAGACGTGGTGAAGTTCCGGACCAGCTGTCCTCCGACACTTCAAGGTCCGTTGCACCGATCACTTATTCGATGGCCCACTCTATAAACCTTATTCAAAGTCCGTAATCACTAGTCAGCTCGATAAATAATTACACAATATGTTCAATAATACTGTAACAGTCTTTTATTCACTTCGGAAACTTCTTCTTTACACTTTTACTCGTTGAGGTTCTGGTTGATACTGCCCTAGGCTGGAATCGGGGTTTCTTATATAGTGGCCTGCCCCCACTCCGACCTCCTCCTCTCCATTAAACTATTTATATTAATTATATTATCCTAATTTTAATTATATGAGAAAGCCCCCCGGATGTCCCTCTCTCGATCGCATTATGTTGCGTCCTTCTCCGTTGACCTTGAGCCTTGGAGCATAGGTCATACCCTATGCTCAGAGTGGTCGTAGAGCTTCCGGACCTGATGCGTTGGGACGCCCTTAGGGTTGTCTTCTTTGGTACTGATGGGCGGTTGACTACCTCATGCCCTTGAGGCTCTTCAATGGTCCGCCCTCTTGCTCCAATCTCGCCTCTTGGTGCCTTCGCTTGTCGCCCTTGGGTGGCCTCGTGGATGTTGACACCAAATGCGTTTCGATACCCTTCCTGAAAGTTATTCCTGCCCGAAGGGCCATCGTCCTAGCGGCCCTTGGTAGTGCCTTTCAATGATTCGCCCTCCTGCTTCAATCTCGCCTCCTGGTGCCTTCGGTTGTTGCCCTTGGGTGGCCTTGTGGATGTTGACACCCAATGCATTTCGACACCCTTCCTGAAGGTTATTCCTGCCCGAAGGGCCATCGTCCTAGCGGCCCTTGGTACTGCCTTTCAATGGTTCAGTCTTTGTTCTCTGGTAGCGTTGGACCTTCCTTGCATGTAGCTTCGCCCTTGGGTGACCTTGTCGGGGTTGCCAACCAATGCGTTCAGACGCCCTTGCCGAAGGTTGCTTTCGGCCCAAGGGTCGTTGTCCTATCTGTCCTTAGTGCCGCCCTTCAATGGTATCGTTTTTGGAATGTCCTTTCTTTTGGCATTTGTTTTGCTTCTCTCTCTCGGATGAGGGGTACCTCGCCAGTACCCCTCCCCTGTAGTTAGCATCTTTGGTGGTTGGGGTGGTCCAGTGTTTTCCCCTCTTCCCCCCCCCCCCCCCCCCTCGGTGCGTCGCCGCCACCCAGCTGACGGCCACAACGTTACATTACATTCATAAGTTGGCGTTATTGACAGTCCGCTTAGCTGTGGTATGAACCTTTGAGACAGGCGTGAACGTAGAAAATAAAGTTGACAAAAACAGAAAAAGAATTTATATATAGAAGAGAAAGCGTGCAACAGCAGCCAAGAATTGATATATGTTTTAATGTATGTGCGATACGTCAATTAGGGTTATTATGTATTGTGACGCGATCGCGATCAAGCCTCGACGGGACGCGAGGCCTACCGGGCGTACAAACTTGTGCTTGGCCACCCAGGGGCTAACCAAAAATCAAATAATTAACTTGCACAAAAATTGGGCGTCAGGTTCTCGCAAGAGAACCGCGGAAGGATCAAATTCCCGCTTTATTAAATTCAATTAAATTCAACAAAACCAAATCACCGACTAACCCAGCTATGCGGAGGCGGCGAGAATCACCCTCTCCCTTATCCGCGAACCACTTCTAATTGGTCATTCGGCCCCAATCAGAAATCCCAATATGGCACCACACGCCAAAATTCAAAGTCTGTCTTCGCGACATTTCGTACGTTCCGGGAACAGCTGTAAACGAGCTGTCCCGCGATGGGCCCCTTCGTCCCATAGAAATCGCAAGGGTTCACCAGGCGTCCCCGGATCCCCGTCTCGCGGATTTTAATTCATAAATCAGCTGGCGGTGGGCCTTCCTCGTGGGTCGTAATGTGGTGCGGGTGCTCCGTAGCTCGTAGGTCCTCGTCACGCAGGATGAGTAATAGCTCCTTGCTAGTTACTCCGTACGCGTAGACCAATTCACGCAGCTCAGGTGATATCGTTCGTAGAGATGGACATAGTCGCGAGGTGAGCGGTGACGTAAGCAGCTGCGCGCGCAACTAGGGGCCAGCTGATGCTCTGACGTCAATCAGCCTTCGGTGCTTCTCCCTCCCACGTCGATCATCCCTCGCTGGTTCTTCTTGAGATTCGATAAGCACGCGAATACAATATTCACGGCATGGGACATAGCAAAAATAAAACAACAGAATCAGAAACAGAAAATTCTTAACAGTGTTGGCCCTTGAGGTGGTGGATTCTTGCGTGGATTCTTTACTAATTCCGCGTAAACCCGCGTACCACTACAGTGCCCGCCGAGGACCCGACGGGGTAAAATTTACCACGTCACAGTATAATTAACAACAGATATTCAAATTTTCCGCTACTCTGATGTATAAGTGCAACATTGCCGTGGTCTCTAGATTCTAAGCGTTATTTGAGGTTTTTCATATTTAACTATCATTTTCTAAAAAACAAGCTTCCTAATAAAGTTCAGGATTTCCAGGCATAATTGTCTAATTGTTCGATCCGTTTTGCATAAGCCTACGTGTGATTTTTTAGTTACGGTTTTGCAATAACAAGTTTCCTAACTATCATAAAAATTTGTGTATTATTTTTTTACATTAAAATATATTTATTGTATTAATTTTTAAAATTTTTCATAATTTTCGCATAATGCCTGAACCTCCTTAATGAGCAACCGTTGTGGTCAGCGAATTGTTACATGACGGTGCTGCCTTGTGTCATGGCAAGGTGTTAAAACACGCGTGATGTAGTTGACAATTCCTTTACACGCTGTTGCAAGTCGCACAATTAACGTAGGACCTCGCGCCCCAATAGTACACAATGGCATACTATAGCCCCCAAAAACACTTTCGTGTAAAAAACTTCGCCAAGTACAGGATTGATGTGAATTCTTATATTATTGTTCAGCATACAAAAAATATTGAAATCATATTATAGTGCCAAGTACATAGGTCACTATATATCTGCTTATTATCTGATTTGGGACTAGCACATCATTTTAATTGTATTTGCAA
>JARQST010003346.1:0-12042 GCA_030142225.1 Pachycephus smyrnensis
GATGCTTTGATAAAATTGAAAATCAATTGCGGAGCAACATGGAGCAAATTGAGAGCAATTAATTCATTTAAAAAATCTTATGAAAATATGCCTGATTAAATGGAATGGCAATAAAAAAATTTTTTTCTTTTTTAATTAATATGTTCTTATGTGTTTATAATAGCAGTGGAGCAATTATGTAAATAAAAGGAGCATTTAAGGAGCAATTTTTTAAGCGTTAGAATCAAATACATTTTTACTTTTGGACGCTTACTTCCCGACGGTCGTCCGTATGACGACGATTCTATACTATCGATAAAGTAGAAAGTGAGAAACCGATTGGATCTACTCTACCGATTTTTAAGTAGCCTGTACGCTTTCCCGATCGCTACGAATCCGAGGATTGCTAGTACGGTGACAAATAGAAGTTCGGTCTCTCCCTTTCTTTTTCTTTTATTTCGGCTTTTGCGTCAAACCATTCAGTCCACGCCTCGCGGAATCATCTCTCTAGCACACGAGTACGTGAGTCAGTACCGTTTATATATAGTTCCGTATCGTTGTCGTTCCGTATCGTTATCGTTTAGTAGAGTTTTCAGTAGTTTGCGTTGTTCCTGCGGGAACGTTTGTTTTTGATTAACGTCTAGTTTAGTCCAGTTGCGTTCGATACTATCTCGATCTGTCATTAGTTTAATTAATTTTCTTCATTTGTGTTTTTGTTACCCTTTCCTAAAATAAATCGGATCCGTTTGGGTATTCCGTTTCCGTTAGCTTTGAGTAAAGACAACTAATTTCCAGTAGTTTTGGTGAACCTCCCTCTTATTTTAATTATCATTTCAGTTTGTTTATTGTCTCCCGATTCACGACCCCACCGAAGAAAGAGTTGGCCTCGATACTTTTCGGAGACGTGTTGAGTGGTATAATTTCTAGTATACCTGGCGCCCAAAAATGATCTATTTTCAATTATATATTTTTCTAGTTATTTTGAAGGGTGTCATTTATTTGTTCAACGGCGCCGAGAAAGCGTCGTTACAACATATACACACTATGTACTATTCCTGTCAGTGATAGTTTTTTCGTACCGCAGCAGGGATGTATTAAAACTGTTATTAATATGCATCTCTGATGCAACGTTGACGTAATTGTATGTAATAAGAAATACGATCATCCGTTTGGTCAGGATCACTCGTAGCACAACAAAAAATCGGAGACTTCCATTGCATCCTTCTTTGCCTCCTCTTGCACCCTTCTCCTTTTCTGCCGAGATGATACAGAACTAATGGATTTAAGCCGTTTCGGCATATTTCCACGCTATGTTATATATTTATATTTATTAATTTACTAATCATGTATATTACTCTGAAGTCTCTGAACTGCCGTTTGAAAAAAACTGGGCGTGACACAAAATTTGTTGTATTTCTGTGATATTAGTTTAGTTACACGCTATTCATATTAAAGTCATGCTATAAATGTTACATACACTGATTAACATCCCATTTACGTGACTTTCTTAGAACAGAAAATATTCCATAGAGGAACACATGATATCATAAATGTGTTTTGCCGTAAGTTATGTACTTCGTGGTGACATATCAATGTTGCATTACTGAGACATATATATTGCATAGGATTTACGTTCGATATGTCACAGTGATATACCATTTTGTGGTAACAACTACATTTCTATTGTGATACAACAAGTACATCGAGGTTCCAAATGTACTACCTGGAATTGTTCTGTTATTGCGATGGTTCAGTGATGACACCGGTCCAATGATCGCAACCTTACCCTAATTTTCTTTGTAACAGCAAATGCATAAAATATGCGAGTACATGGTTCAAGCGATTGTACCATACGGCAAACCTAGTTGCCTCGATGTCTTCGATGCGCGATCTAAATATAAGCCTATATATAAGTATCTTAGCTGATTATTTTATTGAAATATAAGTTAACTCCATTTGTCGGTGCAACAAATATAGCACGAGGATCTACTTCGTTCTTGTACATAGGATTCACAGAGATTTCAAAATCCTGTAGTATCGTAATCAGTCCCACAGCAACTTGCAGCGATGCTATTCTCTGTCCTAAAGTAAACGCAATGTTCAATTACTTACCTAATTAAGATTTAATTAATCATTTTCTTACCAATGCAAATTCTTGGTCCATCTCCAAATGGCATATAGGTACACGGTACAATATCTTTTTTTCGTTCGTCACTAAATCTGTCAGGATCAAAACAGTAAGGCTTTGGATGATATTTGGGATCTTGATGTAGACCATTAAGGGGCGTGTATATCGCAGTTCCCTTTTTAATTACAATATCAGTTCCAGGTATCTAAAATTAATAATGAATTATAATATTAAATATTCTAATACTGCATGAAGATTCCTTCTAATACCTTATAATCAACAGTAGCGACTCTATCCAGCGTAGGATCCGGTGGTATCACTCTTAGTGTTTCTGCAATTACTTGGTGCAGGTATTTCATTTCCTGTACAGACTCGTACGTTAATCCATTTGCTTCTATTTTCTCTTTTATCTCTTTACGAACTCGTTCCTGTATCTCGGTGTTCTTTGCTAATTCAAAAAGTGCAAAAGATGTTGTCGTTGTGCTTGTTGCTATTCCGGCTACAAAGAATATGGCGGATTGTGCAAGAAACGCGTCCCCTTCAAATTCTGTTAACAAATATCAAAACTAATAGTATGTAAACAGTGTACCGTATAGAGCGAGAACGACGACATATTTTGATCTTTACTAATGAAATAAGACTGTGTGGTATTGAAAATTATATTATTTATAATAATATTGTTAATTTAATAAGATGTTAATTTCAACACAAAATCTATAAAATAAATCGGTTTCGTTTGCCAAATGTCTAGTCTGATAATACAGATTGATGATATAGTACTTACTGAAGTCAGAGTTTTGTTCTTCTTTTTTTAATTCTAACAACGTGTCTATAACATCTCCTCTTTTTATACCACTTTTCTCACGACTGTTCATTGACTCCCAGAAAATATTACGGAAATAATCCGTCTCGTCTCCCAACAAAGAAATATCCATCATAAATTGAAGTTCAGGAAAGAAAAATACCACAAACAATTTAAAAGCATTTAAAAGCTTCAATTGGAATATTGAACGACCTGAAAAGAAAGAACACATGCATTGCCAAACACTGAAGAACTTTCCAAACTAAATTGTGTCGTATAAAAATTAAAATAGGAAACATACTGCGAGCGTAAAAGTCTGGTACTGGAATTTGAAAGGAGTTAGTAGAGATTCCGAAGACAAGCGAACTGATGACGTCCGTAATATATTTCGTGGCAATATCTTTCACTTCGATATTTGTTTTGACTTCGCCGTCTCTAATTTGATTATTCAAATAATTCTGCATATTCGCAGCAGACTCTAGCATCAGAGAAAATAATTTCTTGGTTTTCCCGCTGCTAAATGCCGGCGACAACTTTGTTCGCAAGTATTTCCACTCTGGACTTTTGATCGAAAACATACTCAATTTACCAACCACATCCTTTGTTTTACCAGAACTAAAATGTCGATCAGGAAACAGATTGAAATCCTTGATGATAATCTGCTTGATGACTGCTGGATCCCTCAACAAAAGGAATGGTTTATGGAGAATATAAAATCCCACCACAGGATCATCATCATTCGCATCCCTGTAAAGTTGTCCAAGTAGAGCTCCCGGGGATGATCGTAACAGTAAGACATCTTTGAAGTTCCCAAAAAATATGTGCGTCGGTAGCGAAGGAATTCCTTGTCTTTTCCAGTAGCTCAATTTGTACTTGGCGTAAAAATAAAAAAGGATATAAAGCACTCCACAAACTGCAAGAAAGTTAACGAGACACGACGATGTGAACAGATCCATGTTATATTTTCAACTGACTCCTCAGAGAATATACGACTTTATATACCTATCTACACTGAACTTGTATTGAGTTGGTTCAGTGTTAAGCATCGTGTGAATGTCTTTGATCCTGAATGTGTAGTGTAAAGTGTACTATGTAAAATCTCATTAGTCATGGGTCACATACTTGGTGTAAAGTATTAAAACTCAATGATAGTATTCTATTGCACATCACTGAATGACATACATAACTTTATCATTATCAATAATATGAGAATGTGATTGACGAAAGGCTGTCGTTCCACTTTATTGACCAATATCCTAATTTTTCTCTGCAGTTACACTACTCCTATTCCTAGTAATTACGTGTCCCACATACACATACAAGAGTTATCTTTAAGATGCCTAAACGATAACTTCTGTCCATTAGGTGCCTTAAAGATGACTTTTGGACATTACATGTTATGTGGGGTATTAAGGTAGTCGTCATATTAGAGCATGTATTAGAAGAAGTCTTAGATCTCGGATATTATATTACAATATGCGATCAGCTTTGCACCAGTTTTTTTATGCGGCTCTTTACCAACTATTTAGACTAGAAAATCAATCGCGAAAATTGTAAATTTAGTACTAGTTTGTATGGAAGCCCACACAAAAATGCCTCCGTCACAGTTTCATTCACAGAATTTTCGCACTCTTCTATTAGATACAATAAAGAGACATTGCTTCTTGTAGATTAGTTTCCAAGGAATCTAACACAACCATAAAACATATAATTCACCGGAAATTTCGTTTAGAATTTTTTAGTCATTATTCGTGAAAATGAGGCAGTCGAGCAAACATTTTTGTCGTCAAGGGGCGTTCGGGTAGACATGGCAAAACCGCTGTCTAATGTCTGAAGTCATAGGTTATGCGATACGGTTTTCTTGACCGGCCAAACATAGTGACTCAGCATTTTTTTCTTGCGTTTCGAAATTCTATCTAGACTAATTAGCAAAATTCAATGGATATTGAAGGAGGGTATTTGATGTTATCCTGTATGCACATTTGCCATTCCTGAAATCAATTGTGCGCATATCGTTATCAAATTTGTGGAAAGAAATCACATATACTCTTCATATTTTAATTTTTATCCAAAAATAAACCAGAAACAGTGGACATTTGCGGCTCACTTGTAAATCGATTCATTAATACATTAAGTTTTATTTTAGTTTTTATATTATTACGATGTACATATAAGTAAATTATGAGAACCTGCGCTGTAATCGCAGAAATCGGCGTTACACGTATTTTTCTTCTGAGATTTACACAGTTCTTTGGCGTTCTAGCTGTTAGAAGACTTCCTTTGTTACTCTCTCGATCTTCGTGCCACTCAATCGGCCTCCAATATCTTCTCCGAGTAGCATCGTCACCTTATTCTCGCCCCCATCAGTACACGCTTTCTGAAGTATGTCCAGTAAAATGCCAGCTTTTGGAATTTTCGCTATCATTCCAAAGGATACCCCTGACCTCAAGCTCTGCAAAGCGACCTTGGCGGCTCGGGAAGTCCATGAAACTTAGCAAGCCTGCGTGTCGTGGAACAGTATCTAGCTGCTTGTCGTTCAAGTGCATTTCGTCGGCGTGTACTTGCAGCCCCATCGTTGCGGCAGCTCCAGGGGTCACAATCTTCGGGACCAATATATGGTCAATATGGTTAAACATTTCGGTTTCAGTAGCCGCCGAGATTTGGAAAAAACCCAGTAAACACGTTGCTGAAAAATATATAATCTATAAAAGTAACTAGTAGGAAGCTAAGTTGGTATATTTCAGACGAATGAGAGAGACCGCTTGTTTCCAGATCAAACATGACGATTTTGCTTTCAGCCCAGTCAGCTTTGTTGTGGAAGAATGTACAGTTCTGTTTGGTAAATCTATGAACGCGTGAAGATGGAAAATAAATGTTTCAAAACGTACTTGCAACTTCTTGATCTGGCTTATCCCATAGAAGCTCTGACACTCCATCCAACCCGCAGTTCGTTTCATACGTGATTCCTTCACGTCTTTGGCTAGTAGCGTTTTTGGCGGATCTTTTGTTGGCGGCAAACAGTCTTCTTCGTTTATAATCTATCGTCTTTGATTTGTCGAATTTTTTAGATCGTGCTTCATCTTTCTTCTCTTGAAACTTCATTGTTTCCTTAGCGGGAGATAGGCTTAGATTTTCGCATACTCGAGAAATATATTGCGTACTAAGATTTTTCTGGCACACTGCTGCCGCGACCCTGAAGCTCATCGACTTGGAAGCACCGTAGAATTGAGTTTTAGTATACTTGCTGCACAAGATACGGTTGAAGTTTTCATTCGCCTGAGACGAACCGTAAGGAGCAACCTTAGTAGCGTTGTTGGTGTACTTTGCGAATATGTTCGTGAGATTTGCTCGCAGCTCCGGATCTGTCAGCGGCTTTCTATTTGGAAGACCCTCGTGGACATACTTCTCTTTCGTATAAGAACGGCACTAGCTTCCGCACTTTTCATGCTTTCCGTACACATGATGTACCACATTTTGTAGCGCTGTTTCAGTTGCTGATTCGTCACCTTTATTCTGATGAATTGCACAAGAAAAGGCCCGTCCAAAATAGTCTATAAGAGCTTTCGGCAGATTCAAAGCGTACAGGGCACTGGTAAGTCCTTTTTTGCATGGTTCACGTCTGACCATTTCTCAACTCTGTAAAACGCTTCGCGGCTTTCCGCAGCGATCGACGAAGGATGGCCATCTGCAATCAATACCCCAATAATCACATTTGCTGCCTGGAGGAGCTCATTTTTGGTAATTAGTTTGACGGCCATGTCGGGATCCATAGCTTTTGCGTTGCAATCAAAATTTAATCAGCAGTCGTGATTAGATTTATCGTCACCACGCTCGCACATTACGCATTTTTTTGTGCGTGTCGCTTAAGCCAAAACGAGTCCACTGTAATATCTTATCAAGGATGCGTGACCTGGAACAGACACAAAAAATAATATTCGTTCTCATCTTAAAATGATATTAAGGATTATGGGTATAATATCACCGCGTAGCATAACATCCTACCCGTGAGGATATTATAACAGTGGCCTGTACCACGCTTTTGCCACGCAACATCGTAACTCGTCTTTAGAGGAACCGATCTTCGCTTAGACTGGTCCGAGCTATTCGCGTCAAGTCCACATGAATTATTATTCAATTCTCCCGCGAAAAAACTAAAATTTCGAATAAAAAACAATAGACTATCACGGCTGATTACGATATGATAAAACATAGATCCTTGTGATTCCATAAATAGCGATAATGACTATTGACTGCTACAATCATTGTAACGCAATTGTTCGTCCTCCATCTCTGCGTTTCGAATGAAATTCCGCTGTGGGTATCCTGTAGATTAATAAAATGTATTTTATTCTGATATATGCAAAATTGGATCAGAACGCTGCAAAATGAAAATAAAGAAGTCAATCAGATTATGGTGGATTCAACATTGTTGGACGTAAGATTGCAAAAATGAACGCAAGCAAGCAGTCAAATACAACATATGTAAACGTATTTTGTTGTTTGAACGTTGTGAGAACTGTCCGATGTAATGAAATTATTCATTGCAGCTGCTATCGTCAGATCCCGTTCCAAGTGCATACTTGTCTGCCAACTCTCTTTTGCTATTCGTTCAATTACTAGACCCGCATCTCGTTCATGTCGTTTGAGCAAATTCTACTGATCGAGTGAATGTCAAGAGCGGACAGGATCGTATTTGTTTGGGCTTAACCAACACCAGCGTCAATTGTTTCTTGGCAATTAATGATATAATATAGATTTTAACAGATACATTGTGTTGATGAGGTTGCATTACTGTTAATTATATTCTTATGTAATTGTCTTACTTAGTTCAAGCTTGAAATTTACGTCGTACCGACTGCGATGAGTGTCGTTACACTTACTTTTTCCTGTGGAAACCTTCTTCACAACACTACGTTCCATGCATCGAACGTCGAGTATGTTTGCAAGACTCATGATCTTTTTCGCTTCTGCATTAGGATGTGATAATGGCATATTGCACTGATTGCACCACAATTTTTCAGCGAGGTACCCTAACTCGATCACTCGAGGACCTGCGTGAGTAAAGGTCTCAACTGGCTTGTTTGGTCCTTTTTCCTTTTAGCAGCCAAGACATATTCTCGGTTAAAATCGAAGAGATTAGGAATTTGCAGGCTCGAACCGGTTTGTTGACATAGCAAAAAACTGAAGCAAAATGCGACATTGCCCAATTTCTTTCTTACCTATACTCCCCTCTGAGAGCTCGGATGCACAACCGATCTAAACCGAGTCAAATGAAAAATATAACAATTTATTTTTGCGATACAAAATAAGATGTTCTTTTCACAAATTAATTTTTACACCTTACTTAATAAAACTATTTTTTACATAGCAAAAATTGTCACAAGTGTCTTCCTAAACGTGATAATCAACAAGCAGTGCAGATATGACTAGCCCGCAGTAAGACGACTACCTTAAAGCTGCTGCTGATGTGCAATCCGTCTTCTTTACGCAGCTAGTAACCTAAGTTAGCTCTATTTAGAATTTAAAAAAGTATTTTTCTCGAGAATAACGTCTTAAAGTAGTTGGGTCGGTAATCATGATGGGGATGGGCTAGCGGTGAGGCGGCTTGCATTCTCAACGGCAGCAAACGATATTGTTTAAGCGAAACGCACGGAATTTCAATAAGGGAGAAAAAGACACAAATGTTGCTTTGTTTGTTATCCCTCCTCCCTCTCCTTGTCACTACTTCCTCCCTTTAGTAAAAAAGTCATGTAAGGAAATGTCTCGAAGTTCCATTGCAGTATCGTTGTTACTTTTTTGCAATGCTGATTGGTCGGGTGATGTGTGTGAATTTGCTGTTTTTGACAGTAAACCCTAGCTTACCACATTATTTTTTTGCCCCCCTCACAGTCTATACTGAGGTCCCATGAACCCCACTCATATTTTTCATCATAACTCGAGCTGAAATGGACATATTTTGTTTTCACCCGATCAAGCATCAGGCCCATAATTAAAGAAAGTCGATATAGTAAAGGAAAGGAGAGTAAAGATTCCGAAATACACGCGTTAAAAAAATAAAGTCCAGAAACGCGAAAAAATCTCGACTTGCACTTTTTTACAAAAATCATATTTTTTTTATTAATAGACCAATTTGAAAAATTCTTGCAGATTATTAATTTTAAATATTCGTTATGTTTAGGAATTAACTAACCAATTTGTGAAAGAACTGATTGATTCAAAAATACATTAATCAATTTTAAAACATGCAGATTGAATTTTTTTAAATTTGGTTGGTTTTGGAAAAACGCTGGTATAAATTGGTTACTCGCTACGTAAATTGTAATTTTCTAGAATAGATAAGATATGCAGTGTGATACTATGTTTATTCAGAGCGCTGCAGTGCTGTTGCTTTTCGTCGCGCGCTGTTAGGATCCAAAAAATCGTCTCCCAACAATTTTATATTTTTGTGTGGGTTCCAGGAAGTATTGATGGATTTCATGGTAGGTAAAATCGATTTTGAAGAATGTATTTTGGTAGAATTGTCGCGTACAATATCCAGGCTACTAACTAACTTAGCCTAAGGGATGTTTCGCTGTATATATGATTTGGAAATAAGATGTTAGGATTAGGAATTTTGGAAAATGGAAAGCAGTAAGTATTAAGCAAAATGTTAACGGGATGTCTCAATAGGGTTGAGAATTAACGGTAAGAAAGCGTCATGCAAGGGATAACAGTGTATGGGTTTTTACGGAGGGTGAGGATTAAAAACAGTTGGGTAAACGTAGGGCTATGAGGGACAGGACACGGAACGTGACAGCGCGTCAATTACAAAGAAAATTATGAGGTTGTTGGGAACAATAGACCTGTTGCTTCGCTACAATTTGAAAGTTTCACTATATCGTCAAAACCTAATGACAATTCTTGTATCCTGAAGAATAAGGCAATTATTGTTATAGAAAATATATCCGAAGAGAATGATTAATTGTTCGTACATGCTCAATATTATAATAATTTAGAACCATATTTTGTTCTTCCTTGCGACTCACGATTAGTTGGCATCTATACGATGACTACTTAATCGTCTTAGGAAAGTAAAAAAATTGAATATCCGACATAAAACGAAAATGCATGGAATTTCCAGATTTTAATAAATCTCGCACAAGATCGTTATATCCCTACTGCAGAATCATAATTAATCGTATGTTGTGCCGAACAAGTATCGATTTTTGTAACGAAAATTATTGCATCCTACATAATCATGTATAATTTTTTATCGATGTAAATAATATTGTTAAGTATGTTATATGAAAATGACACATTTGCTATACATATAACGCTTGTAATATCACAAATGGACTTCTGAGCAATATTAACATTTGTGGCATCTCGCCTGAAATAGAAGTCGTTTTTGTGAACCAAGGGTAAAAATTTTCTACTCTATAGAGTGGTAGTTTGTAAACATGGACAGGTTTTCTTTTGCTAATAACTACATATGTTTCAGAGTGCGTATTAAAATATGCGAGGTATCTTAAGTCTATAAGATCAAAGTTCTGTTGTTACAAGTATAATAAGTAGAGTGCATACTCCATGCTTACTATCGAAATTATTATCAGTGGGAATTTCTAATAAGGACAATGTTTACGGTTTGCATTAGGAAATATTTATGGAACTGTTATCGTCGCTTAAGGCGGTTCTATCACTAGATTATCGAGTACTACTTGGCGGGCCCGTGCATTACTTCATATTAATTTGTGTTCATTATGCCAGTCTTCAATGAATCGTCAAACATAACCACGATAAAAGCCTACTAAGAAACATATAATCTTAGAATACTATTAGTATCTTCAAAGAAGTAGTTTGAAATTCCTGGCACGGACCCGCCAAGTAGTACTTGATAAGGAATCACTTAACTTTGTATAAATTATTGAATGACAATTAAATTATAATCAAATATAAGCAGCAGTAATAACACAAAAGAGTAGTGAAGACGTTACAAGAAATTTTGCAAATATAATTAAAATGATGAGTTAGTGCCAAATCATATAATAAGCAGATACATAGTGACCTATGTACTTGGCATTATAATATGATTTCAATATTTTTTGTATGTTGAACGATAATGTAAGAATTCACATCAATCCTGCACTTGGCAAAGTTTTTTACACGAAAGTGTTTTTGGGGGCGATATCGGCTTACCGTTATAGCCACTGCCAATCTTTCTGTTATACACGATTCCCATTATCCCATCGACTTGACGTGCAGTCTTATCGTTGTGACTTCTCCTTGAAAATTCACCAAGTCTCCGTCTTGGTCGACTATTCGAAGTTGTAGGTTATCTATCGTCTTGGTCGCGATCAGAAGGTAAATGACGTGCAATGGCACTTCTATAATCTGATATCCGGGTGGTACGATCGGAAAGAATTCGTATATGGTATGCACTTTACGTTCGTTTATGTAGGTGCCCATACTAACGTTGCACTCGACTCGCAGAGCGTTCACCTTGAGAATGGCTACTGGTACATCGGACGTATGTAATTGATTAGCTTTCAGAAGGCGTTGAGTAAAGCCCAACAAACGGCCTATGGAATCCTCGGGTTGAAAATTGACATCACGATTACACTTAATTTCGCTGCACAACGTATTATTGTTAGGCTTAATGTTAATGACGATATTCTTGTCCGCCAGCGCGCTGTGTACATAGTTCTCGATATCCTCTATGTCGTAGCTTGCAGTGGGTATAGTGATAACATCATCCCCCACGTAGAGCTTGTTGTGACCAGTATCGACGTTGGAAATCGAATTGAAGGTTAGCAGCTCGATGAGTCCCAGAGCGTAATTTTTATAATGGGAAACGTCGATAGGAGGAAAGTATTGAGTTTCGAGTATGGAAGAGGTGCCTCATAAAGTTAGTGTGAATGAATCTTCCATAATTGCAAACGTTTGACTGACGTTATGAAATTACGCAGCACGTTTATGTAGACGATACTTATTATTAATACTCATGGTTTCCGGATGGATGCCGCGTGTGTATTCAGCTTCGTGCCGACGTTTCGCAAACGTTTCAGTCTGCATCATCGGGGCTAGGAGGCTCCGATACTGAAGCTCCTTGTTGTCAGGAAGTCTTAATATACCTAAAGTTGCTCATGCGGATCAG
>JARQST010003347.1:0-12033 GCA_030142225.1 Pachycephus smyrnensis
TATAATAAAAATAATGTTTCCATTAATTAGTTATTATTTCACTTGATAAAAATTGTGAGGTAGTAAATAATTTAACTCTGGCAACATTTGGCTCACTATACTTCTCTATTATTGCTTGAAATCATAGGCCGACCCTTGTTGGTGCAGAGGAGATGGAGGCATGTACGCGTAGCGATAACCCCCCAAGTAACTAGGTACTACTTTCGCACGCTGCCAATCGCCTACACTGAACTCGTGGATAGACTATACGCT
Source organism: Pachycephus smyrnensis (assembly GCA_030142225.1). Taxonomy (NCBI): domain Eukaryota; kingdom Metazoa; phylum Arthropoda; class Insecta; order Hymenoptera; family Cephidae; genus Pachycephus; species Pachycephus smyrnensis. The sequence continues at coordinate 253 of JARQST010003347.1, forward strand.
TACCGAAAACACCATATAGACGTGGGGGGCCACGCGGCGATACTGATACGGACGGTAAGGCACTGAGACGGACACTGAAACGTGAGGACAGTCCTACTTAGATCTATGAAATAATTTTTTACGTGAGTGCACGGACGTGCACGGTACGGATACGGCACTGAAATGTGTGAATCGGCCTTAATAGGACCAGAATTGGAAATTCACGTCTTTGCTTACCTCGATGATATAATTATCGTTACGGCTACCTTCGAGCAACATCTGGAACTCCTAGGACTCGTGTTACGCTGAATTCGCGCACCAGGGCTCACTATCAATCCAGATAAATGTGAGTTTTGTTGCTCACAAGTTAAGTACCTCGGATTCCTCGTTAACAAACACGGATGGCAAATAGATCGGGACAAGGTTGCGCCTATATTAGAATACCCCTCACCGAAGAATAACAAACAACTACGTCGCTTTCTTGGAATGTCGTGGTACCGTCGATTCATTCCTGAGTTTGCCACCATAACAGTGCCCCTAACACGGCTACTGAAGAAGGAGCAGGCTTGGGAGTGGACGGAGGACCAACAGCGCGCCTTTGATTCGGTCCGATCTGTAGGATTGGGGTAGGTGGATGCGAGTGGGGTAGGATTAGGAGGTATCTTGACACAGACGATAGATGGAGCCGAACGCGTAATAGCTTTCGCGAGTCGCGCCTCAACGGAGGCCGAGCGAAAATACACGGTTACTGAACAAGAATGTTTAGCAGTTATTTGGTCCTTCAAGAAATTCAGATGCTACCTGGAAGAGTATCACTTCACAGTGATTACAGACAATAGCAACCTGCGATGGTTCCATAACTTGCGGAACCCTACTGATAGGTTAGCTAGATGGGCTTTGGATTTAATAGAATATGATTTTGAGATAATACATCGAAAGGGGACTTTACACCATATCCCTGGCGCGCATTCTCGACTTTATGAAGGAGAAGCCAACCTCTTTGCCGTAGCAGCTACTTCGGAAGCCTGGTATACTAAAAAGATGAAAGCAGTATTGCACCACGTAGAGGATTACCCCGATTGGCGGGTACAGCAGGGGCAATTGTACTATCACCGCCCAAATTTAGCTCTGACGGAGGAAGTAGAAGATTTAAATCGTTGGAAATTAGTGCTTCCTGCGGAGTCTCGACCGAAAGCTATCTCGGAATGCCATGACGTGCCTCCGTCCGGTCAATTAGGCGTGGATAAGACATATCGTCGATTAGCTACCTATTATTTTTGGCCTGGAATGTTTCGGGATGTCACTACCTATGTGCGCCACTGTGAGACCTGCCAGCGTTGTAAAGTGGAGCAGCTAGCTCCAGCAGGACTCATGGGTATCTATAATTACGAGATTCCGGAATTCTGCGGCAAAACACGTGGCAGCAAGAAAAATGCAAAAAGAACCAGGAGAGTAATAACTTCTACATGACGAGACAGTTTCATCCTGTAAACAAATCTGACAACTTGACGTGATTAACCAACGATATTGAAAATCTCCTGATGGCCACCATTTCACGTGCGCAGGCCGACCAATAAAACTACGCCGATATTTTTATATCTATTTTATATTTATATTTTCATGTTTATTCACGATAACGACCAAGCGAATTTCTTGTCACTGAATATAATGTTATGGATGAATATATGAAAGTGAATGAATAATCGGCTAAATTACCGTGTTCTTTTATAATAAACCTAGATAATCAATTTTATGTAGCTATTTATGACAATTGCTATTTTATTATTACTTATTTCGCTTACCTGATAATAAGATTTTTCAAATAACATACCATTTTTGATTTATCGTTTTATATGATGCTATTCGCTCTTATTAAAAATAAAACGAAATATTACAATATCATGTTACCCGCGAAGGACTATATTTTAAAGAACCTTGCCTGCATAATATCTCGCGCACGCGCAAATCGTTAATAGTTCCATGGCCCGTTGGCCAAATTCCAAATTCAAACTTTCATTGTTGCGGTGTTATCACCAAGGTGATTTTCGGCGGCAACTTCAAATCAAAGAGTATAAAAGCCCGATGATTCACGGTAGATTCAGTCAGTCTTGCCCCGACTGACCGACCAGGAACTGTCCGTGTATGCCGAGAAAACGCAGGTCACGGAAAAGGCGAAGGGTGCGCGCCCCGCAACGACCAGGTGCCTTCCTACCCCGTCTCCTCGACCTCACCCCGGTCCCATCCAATTGGCGGACGCGTCGCCCGAGCCTGACTCCAGCTAGCCCCGTCACTACCACCTTTGCTCCTGTCTACGAGACCCCCAGCATCCTCTCCTTCTGAAAGTACGGCAGACACGCCGTCCAGCGGTCCCCGGTCCCGGCACTACTGAGTCCGCTGCCATCCTCTCCGGAAAACCAAGGACCAGAGAACGCCTCCTCTCCTCCCGTGACTCCCGGCGGAACACGAGCCGCAAAGCGACGCGCCGAACACGTGAAGAAGAAACTACTAGATTTGTTTGGCACCCCGTAGAATTGTTGCATTAATAAAAAGGGCTGGACAACCCGAGAATTGTTCCTTCTTAAAATTACCTTATTACTTTAAAATAAGCGGTAACAATCAAAACAACCTAAACAATTTTTTGTGTTGTAACAGACACATTACCGGCAGTACGGATATTATTTGTTCTGTTTCCTAATAGATGTCGCGGAACACTAAAACATTATCCCTACTCTTAAATTTAACTAATCCCTTGTCAATCAACCTGTCGATCGGTCCTTTTCGCTTTTGGACGGCCGACAAGACGCACACGATAGTTTAAACCTGTACTATCTATAAAGGCGATAAAGGCTTAATAATAATTCGGTGTATCGAATTAAGCTATTGTAACGATCACTGAAGCGAATATTGACATCACGGGAGGCTCAGTAACATTACCACGACAGCTTGTGCCCCATTCTCTGAAATTGCAAATGTGGGACGTGAGAAAGGACGATCGGCCAAAATTCCAACATAATCAAAGGCCAACCCAAAAGATAATCATCCGAAATCGTGGAATCGGGAATATAGCCACCCGTTGCCGCAAAACTCCACGTGTGAGAAAATTATAAAAACTACAATTTACTTACATTACATTAATTAATATATGAAAGTTACATATATAAGTAATATTCTTGTCGGCTCGTTTTAATATTTTAATTATAAGTATCTGGTATGAATGTTCAGTGTGAATGGTATGTGTATGCGGAAATCTTAAAAAATTTAACGCTCAATTCATTATATATTATTATTATTTTCATTATTGAGATATTTTTATATGCTATAAATAAAATTGAATTGAAATTTTCGTAAAAATAATATTTTTGTGTCATAAAACAACACAGTCTCAATTGTACCATGCCGGCATGAGTAGTTAGGAACTGGCGTGGAAAATTGTCTATGACCTAGACAGTTTGACATAACTAGTGGCTAGACGGGGCTTGCATTACGTTTCTGGTCGGGTGCTAGATAATTTTCTTAGTTAGCGCCTGGATAGAAGTAGGGGAAACTAGCTTGTACTCGGTTAGGGCACACATACAATTTCTACTAGGGGTTGTTACAAGTCGCCATCCAGTGTGGTAATGCCGCCATTATTAAGTACATAAATCCTACAAAACCTAGTGCCGCTAAAGTTTCGCAAACACATGGTTTAACTAACGAGCAAGGTGAACTGTGTCTACACGGAATTAGAGTTCCATTGTTAAGTCTAAAAGCAGCTCTTAGAGAACTGCTGCGATACCTTTGAAATCTTGCAAGACTTTGTATACTACTTGCTCACAATTATGTTTTCGATGCTCCTCGTCTCAGTAGTTATCGAGGAAGCGTCTCCTTTGAACTAATTCAGAAATGTAATAGCGAGTTTTTCAGATACTTTGCCTCTTTCTCGAAAAGAATTCCCAGAGAGAAAATCAAAAGGTCAATGTATCAACACCAAAACTGGTAGCTGATATACTTTGTTTATCTCCAGAAGGCGCATATAATGAAATCTATGGTGTACTTCTGTTGCAATAGCTGGTAAAGTACCATTTTACTAATGTTAAACTAATTTCCGAAAGTGTCACTTTTGACTAAGTATATAAGCAACAACAAAGCACTGAAAAAGTTAAGAAACTTGCATCGACACTTGCACCGCTGCAATCAGTTGTATCAAGAAGAACAATTATGAAATTGGCAATGGCGGATATTAATTACGATACATTGATACAAAAGTATCAGTTGGAAAGTCAGCAAGAACCCAGATAGCCAAAAACGGTACCTCCTTCAAATATCCCAGCATACTGCCAGCAAAACAACAGCATCATGTAAAGCGTGTTGTTATCATAGTGGCAATATGCTGGAATATGGCATTTTTGGCTATTAGGGAACTTACAACTATTTTAGAATATAAAGTAAACGGAAAATCCCAGTTTGTAAAGACACGATAAATTCTGAACAACATCCTTCAACATTTTAGTAGTTCATAACTCCTAGAGTCATTACTTTTATAGTGAAATAGTATAGTCACTGCAGTTCCGTCATTTAGTCATGTTAATTTCCTTTATTGTTGATAATTATCTTGCTAGTGTTTCGAAATTTAAACGAGTTACGCTTCATGTATCGTTTATTATTTCAGAGTTTTTATTTGTTATTTAAATCATTTCTGTTCCCGTAATGAAATCTATAATAAAAATAATAATATAGAATATAAAAAAGTATGTAACGAATAAGGAAAAAATCCCAAAGATATAAATATATCGTCAATACATAATATATAATTATAATGAACAACGAATATTGTGTTACTGTTTTAATATCATCTGTTCCTCCACTGCACTTTCAAAATTTTGCTGAAACCTTCAATTATTTTAAGATGAAAATTAAAGAAAAATATGTGTTAAAGATATTTGGTGTTTTAGTGTAAATATTCAATTTCTAAATTTCCTAAGCATGCTATTGCAATACTGCAATGTTTGAATCGCGCGCCCATCAACAGTTCGCTTAGGTACTGCAACGTTGCTGCATTGCCAATTCCCGCAAGTTATCAGCTACGAAATAGCATCATTTCCATTTTTATTTTTGTGTATATCTAATAAATGGTGTTGATAAAATTTTTGGTACTTTGCAAGGGCATTTTTGAAAACACAATTTACGATTTAAGGTGCCTTTTCATGCAGCGAATTTTTCGCTGCGATTGGAGGTCACGTGGACACTCGTTACTCGCTAGCGAATAATCGCTGTTCGCTGGATTTTTTCAGCTTTTAGCGAATATTCGTGAAAGCAGTGAAATCATCAACCATCAACGTTGGGTAGTGTACATAAAGCGCGTGAATGTAAAGAATTGGAGAATAAAGAAAAGAATACTATTTCATGACAATTAAAACTTTTAAAATTAAATGACGGAATGGAAGCAGTAGAGGTAATTATAGGAAAAAAATTTTGGTACTGATTAATGTTTTAATTCACTCCTCTCAAGAGTTATATACATAATTTTTCCTCTTTTTTGTTTCCGGGTGGCTGCCTACACCAAACGTGGAGATTTGCCAGTATAGATACATATATAATTTTTGAGAGCACTTCGAAGCTAAACAATATTTATTGTTGACATGCACCAGATGTGACGCTCATAATCTATTCGGGGCGAATTATTCGCTCTACGCAGCAAAATATTCGTTTATCGTAAAAAATCAGTCACAGCGAAAAATTCGCTGCATGAAAAGACACCTTTAAGCTGTTCTTTACTTCGATGTGAGTATTTCTTCCCGTGATTTTTGTTTTAAATCTGCAGTAAAATTTATTCTCTCCATAAAATCCCGTGTAAAAAAATAGAACTTTGAATTAAATTTTCTCGAAAACAGTGTAGAAGAAAGTCGTGAAATTTTACAGATGAACGTATGACATATAGACATAGGCTATTACAAAATATATATTGTTAAATTGGTACCATTTTCACATGACCAGCGACCCTGGTTAAAGAGTCTGGAAAATGTTCGCGTCATCTTCGAAAATAACAAAATTTACACTATCAAATATCGTAACGTCTCATTTTGAGGTTACTGATATTTGTCACTCAAAAAAATGAATTTCATAAAGTTACCTGTGAGCAATGCGTCTTCTGGTCATCAGTTAGGAGCAAGGGGCGGTTATCTGAAAATAAAATAGGGAAATCACATACAAAATTACACGATCACACACCACTTCAGAAAATCCCGATTACTAGAATTTATCACAGATTACAACGCACACTTCTGCGAAACAGACACACTAGGCCAAAAGTCTAATAATTACTTGTATTTCATTCGCGCAACGATTTATTGTGAAATATAAAAATGAGACGTAACGTAAACGTAAACTTCGATAGGTGTCATGTCGCGTCGAAAATGTTTTAACAGACCGTGGTTTTAACATATGTACAGCCCAATTGTTTTTGGCGAAATTTTAGCACGACCATATTCCGATAGATGGTGCCACAATCAGCTTATAGAGAGCGCGATTTTGTCTCTTTATTTCTTGTATGCAATCAAATGAATACTATCATATTGCTATTGTAGCCTTTTTAGGGTAATAAGTTGCTGTTATCATCTATATACATTGTAACGACGATTTCTCGCCCGTTGACAAATAAATGGCACCCTGCGAAAAATACAAAAAAATCGGTTCCTTAACAATTTGAAATAATAATAAAAGGTATAACAAATCTGAAGAATTGGAACAACAACGGTTCCGTAAGCAAATTAATGTAATGAAAATTGAAATAGGGACAACGGTCCCTCCACGCAAGACCAAGGTAACCCGAAGGTTCCGATAAACAATTATAATATAAATTAAGAAAACAGAACAACGGTTCCCTATGTCTTTTAGGCAAGGCAATATAGGAAAATATGATGCGCAATTTACAATAATTTTACAAATATCCGGTCAGTTCCGGGAAAATTAAATGGTTGAACAATTCACTATTATCGCCGTTAGAATATTCTCTACAATATTTAATTGGATAGCACCGCCTTTAACCCATTTGCATCACACGGAAAAACGGAAAATTCGTTCTTATCACCAACATTTTTTTTAATTGTATTTAGTGCCTAAGTGAAATGCGCGCACATATGCGCTCTGGTGATAGTTGCCAGGCAAAATGCGCACATACATATATGCGCTTATGATGCAAATGGGTTAAACGTGTTTATTCGACCAGCTGGCAGTCACCTAAGCGGTCGCCCTGTCCACTAGTGTTTACAAACTTTGCTCGGGGATTGACGCTCACACGCAACGTTCAAACGTGGATTTCTAACTAATCCCTCGAATCTTTCGGATCCGTTAGATAATGTTAATTCAAAGACGCAATTATTTATCCCGCGGCAAAGAGATCCTAAGCTCGAGTCAGGTACCGGGACCGACTTTCTTCCGACACTCTCCGAAGACAAATCCGCAATTCCCCACTCGCTCTCGTATGCTACTCTAATCTCTAGCCCTGAGATACAATTCTTACGCGATCCTTACATTACCGTTAGTTAACGCGACCGAAATGATTACGCGCGGCGTGGACTGACTAGGAACTTCATACAATAGGATATAGACATACTAATCACAACATAAAGGCCGATTCACACATTTCAGTGTCCATCTCAGTGCCTTACCGTCCGTATCAGTATCCGTGCCCGGACAGTGATCTGCGACGATATTTTCACTGAACGGATGGTACTGAACGGTGGCGACACTGTAACGTACTGAACGGTTTTGCATTGATACAGACGGATACGGAACGGATCGGGACGGATATGGCACTGAAATGTGTGAATCGGCCTTAATACACAAAATTCTTGATGCGAGATATCGGATCCTCGAGATTATCACCTTTTTGGCCAGCTGGACCCACGTTCCAAGAAACAAATCTACTACCCCGAATTATCTCGATAAATTACCCAAAAATAGAAATCAGGACTTAGCGTCACTTACCCTTCATCGCCCTATCCATTTCCTGGTCCATCCTCTTTCGTCCTTTTTCTCTCTCTCTCTCTCTCTCTCACTTTCTTTCACTCTTTCTTAATACACTCTTTTTCTCGCACTTAAAAAAGACTGCTTAAAAGCTCGGCCACACCGCAAATGACACAAAGACGCTTCGGAACCGGCAAGGTTCCCTAGTGGCGCGCAAGAATACTACCCCGCCGGCCAATCGCCTTCGCGCGATCCCCGAATCATCTATATTCGCTAGCGATCTTCTATTGTTTTCCCCTATCCTGGAAGAAATAGAGCCTGGTGTTTTCGGGCTTTTCACGGAGATTGCAGCGTCTTTTCTTGAGGCGGGAATTTCATCCGCCTGTAATCCCTCGTTGCATGGCTCCAGGCCAGCACTACAACCCCCTGATGCCCTCCAGGTAGCGAAGATGCGCTCGGCGTCGGTCCGCGTAGGTGGCTTTCCCCAGTGGTGCTCTTCGGTCTCGGCGGTCCTCCAGTGCCGCCGCTGTCTCCCGGGGCGCCCCTCCGCAGTAGTTAGGACCGTAGGTGGTGTTCCTAGGGCCCCGCCGATTCCTTGAAATTTACCGATTCCTTGGCGGAAGCGGTGTACATACACATGCAAACAAAAATAATATTCCCCGAGGGGAATTAATAAACAATTCCTAACTGCAATTTTAGTCCAGCGTGCGCATGCAACCGCAACGTTGCCTTTCGGGCCTCGCGGTGTAGCTTTGCATTTTAGTCCTCCTTTCGTGATTTTGTGACGTGCACAAAGTGCCACGTCACAATATATACACATATATATAAAGCTGAAAATCGAACAAATCACATCACGGACTAAAAGATGTAGGGGGCGTAAGCAAAGTGTCTATTATTTCAATAATTTAAATTGTATAGTTGAGTAGAGTTAGACGTTTTAATAAAAATGCATATTCAGTTATCGAGCAAGGCTGAAATAACAACATTATTATAATAATTGTCTTTCTGAAACTATTGTTTGACTTGTCTTTACGTCATTTCCGATTTCACCAACATCACAGAACTGAAACTTTTCTATGAAATTCACCAAATAATTTAACAAAAGTGATTGCCAGATAATCGTTGTGTCAAATGGAATCGCGAATTTCATTCATCTGTCAAAAATGTGTCCTCCGTCTTTATATATACATACACGAACAAATTTTCGAGATTGCCAAGCTTCCTGGCGTTTTTCGTGAAATCTAGCGGATATTCACCTCAAGTAATCCGTCGTCAGAGTAGCAGACAGCGTGAAATGATTGATCGTCACATTTAACTACAAATATCTTTCGTATATGGTCGGGAGCCCTTAGTTTTTTCAATTTTAGCGTATTCCTTGAATTTTACTGAATTTGAAATGTCTTTTTTATTTGTGACAGTTAAATAGAAGTAGATGAAATATCAATCCGAAGTTTATCGCGCTCGTTTTAGCTTGGCCACTGGGGCAAAATTCCCAATTTGTAATAATTATTATCTTTTTTGAATGGTCCGTAAAAGGCCCTGAAATTTCGTAGATATCAAGATCAATACTTTAATTACAACAACAAAAATTAAAAATTTCCACTTATTGTGTACTTTTGACCCACACACCCTTAACTTCTGTAAAAACAAACCGATTTTCTTGATTTCTTTTTATATTCACGGGAGAAACTTCGGTCTCAGCCGACTTAAAGGCACCTCAACATCTACCCTGCCGAAGCCGGGTCGAACCGCTAGTTAAATGAAATTTTATAGAATCACGTTTAGATTTAAATGTTTCTTTTTTCCTATAATTTGTGTTGCTTCATAAATACTTATATAATCCTTTCATTATTTTCCAAGCATTAGTCGTACTTTTAATTAATTTTTCGTTAGTTATTCTACATGATAGTACAATGACATTAGTCACTTACCAATAGCAGCATTGGCTCACCGATCCCTACAGTTGCATTACAAATCAGCCACTGCTCGGATCTATAGGTACCTCAACATTATTCATATCCACCCTTATAATAATTGCTTTATGCTCTGACAGGCAAACCATTATTACGTTGTTACACACTTACTATTATTATACTTGGTGTGTACGATTAGAATACTTCAATTTAATAATATCCCGACTATAGTCAAAGTAGTAGTAGTACTCAATAAGGAATCACTTGAGGGGGTGCTTTAGTCTAGACACCCGTTTTCAAGGTGATTTTTGTGAATTACACTGGAACCTCTCATGTCTTACGGGGGCAGAGTCTGGCGAAACGGTAGGCTGGATGAGGGACGCGAGAGAAGGAAAACCATTGGCCATTCCGGCCAGTTCTGGCCCGTGATTAGTACTTCACATAGTTTACGTTGTCTCCGCATAAAGTTATGAGAGGTCCCGGTGTAATTAAAAAAAACTATTAAACCTACAGAGCTGTTGTTTTGCATACATATTTATTAATATTTAAACTAACACCTTAAATTTTTATAAGGCCTTTTTTCGAAAATTATACAAAGAATAGATCGACGTGCAGGTCATGTTGCGAAACACCTGTCCAATCGAGCGCAAATTTTTCTCAGAGACTACTGGACCGATTGACTTATAATTTGGCACACCTTTGACGTTTCGACTAATTAACAACCTAATTGACTCTTATCGCCCGAAACTCAATAAACGAAGTGTGAACATTTTTAATGAAATCGCAACTTTTGAAAAATTGAGGTTTCATGTTGTCGAAAATTTTTCAACTGAAACAGCAGGAGAAAAAGTATTGAAGAATATGGATGTATTAGAGTTTCAGGCGTAGACATAGATGCACTTGAAATGTGTGCCAAATTACAAGTCAATCGGTGCAGTAGTTTCTGAGAAAAATACGCACCTGATCTGAAAAAAGTCGTTTCGAGAAAAACGCATTTAAAGTATTTCGTACAGTTTTGATACGGTAATATAAAATTTATGAAACTTATCGTTAATCAGCCAATCCGGGGCCAAAAAGGGGACCTTTTTTATCTCAAAGAAGTCTTGTTGTTTAATAATTTACGAAATGCACTCCAATTTATTCTGAAATTGGAACGCGGTCCAATTTCTGGAAATGCACTCCGATTTATTCTGATCAGTGTTGACGTCAATGGCCTATAGTGCATTGCCTCGACTTGTTTCAGCTCTGTAAAATACATATGTATGAAAATCTCTGAAGCTATTGTCTTTGGAAAGGATGAAACAACCTTACGTTTTGCATGAAGGCTACAGCCGAAATGGAACGACTCCCGGCATTACCAGTTGCAAATTAAATTTAAAAGGTATCTTCTTTAATTGGTTTGGGAAGAACCAAAATTTCGCTAAAGGAGAGAAGGGAGGAAGTACCTTAAATATCCAAGAAATGAATACTATTTGTTCATTTTGGACCTCGGGTCCGTTGAGAGAGTAAACATGCTATAGCAACGACAGAGGTAACTTCTAGCTTCATTTCTATTAACCCTCGTCACACCTATTTTTTTATCCTTAGCTCGTCAGACATGGTCTGTCGGACCACCGATTTTTATTGCTCCATAACTTTTGAACAAATGCATATTTTTAGGTTCAATTATACAGTTGGACCTCGTAAAGTCCAACTCCGCAAAGTGCAACGGATCCCCACTGCCAGTAGCTCGAGCTGCCCTACCTCTCGAGTGCGTTCCCTCTCCACTACACTAATGCTTCCTGTTATGTGGTGGATGGGGATAGCGACAACATACCCGTACAGCACAATGTTATCTGAAAGATCTCTAAAAGCTCTCGTCCTCAGACTCAGGTATCTGAAATAATACTCGAGCAGAGAACATAGTGGTATCAAAAAGATCTCTTATGCGACTATTTTAGAGCGC
>JARQST010003348.1:0-12030 GCA_030142225.1 Pachycephus smyrnensis
AAGGTTTTAGACCTCTAATTTCACTTTTTCTGAGCCTGGGGTAACTAGTTACCCCCAGTGGCCGCTAAGGGTTAAGCGAATGGTTCCCGATCTTACTGCGCTCCCGACCTTAAAGAATTTTGGTGCCCGTCATCGCATTGAGCTCCCGCCTCTTGAAGAAGGTTCTTCGGATCTCATGCAACTTTTACAAAAAAAAATGTTCGCCTCCCGTTTCACCCTGCTGAGTTCTCGTTCGAGAAATTGCGAGTTCCCGAATATTCCCTTTTGGGGAGTTCTCGAACTTGAAACGTCTCGACCACGCTCTCGCTCCATGGCGCGCTTAGAGCCGTCGTGCCCGGGTGACCTTACCGGTCACCGCTCTATTGTTCGAGCTTCGGCCGTTATCAACAAGGCTCCCGAAGTTTGACAAACAACTTTTTTGGAGCTTCCGAGGAGGGACCCCTCCCCTAGCTCTCGGGTACCCGCGGGCCCGGAATCGGTGACCCCCTGACCATTCTGTCTTGAAATTCTGCCGTGTACGGTCGAAAAGTCTAGACGCGATTTTCGTAGTGCCTATTGTGCCTTTTGGCATTACCAGAACCACTCGCTCACGTGAGTAGAACTCCACTCCCGAATTGCAAAATCTTTTCTTTAATTAGCTCCCGCGACAGAAAACTTTCCCGGCGATCACCCTCGACTTGAAATTATTCGTGATTTCACTCGCGCTCTCGGCAAGTGGGCACCCGAAGACCCCAGCTCCCGAAGGTGGGACTCCAGGCGAAGGATAACCCGTTGCGGATTCCCGAATTTGAAGTGACTTTGTGTTCCCGGTGCGCGCAAGTACGCGGCAGCTCTCGATTTTTACCCGCACTTGGTGTTCTCGCCTCGGTCGGCATTACCGGCTCCGCTTAACTCCCTTTCTCCTCCCTTCCGGGCACCATGGCAGACGACCAGGTCGGAAGGCGACCCGTGCAGCCGCCTCCGGAACCGGAGGATGCACTTTTCGACGCTTCAGGGGAAAGCGACAGCCCGCCGGCTGTCGCACCCGCTCCCGCTCCCGCACCCCCGATCACGCCGCAACTACGGAGGAGGGCCCAAGCCTGGGACCCGATGCCCATCGCCGGGACATCTCGACGCTTTACCGACGAGAAAGCGCGCATTCCCGTCCCCGACGTCCTCCGTCGGGAGCTACCGACCGATCCCAGCAGCGCCTGTAGAACCCCCGGCCCGACCCGTCGGCGAGTGCAACCGCGTCGCGAAGACTTCCCGTCCTCCGACGAGGAGAAGTTCCCGCGACGGCAACGGAGATTCCGATCTCCGCACCGAGTGCTCCAGGAGGTCCGTCGGTGGGACCTCTCGTTCTCGGGCCGACCCGACGAACACGTGGAGAACTTCATCTCGGTCGCTGAGGAAGGTCGCGCCCTGATACCGATTCAGGATGAGGACCTCATTCGGACGCTCTCGTTCTGCTTCAAGGGTGCCGCCCGGACACCGTACCGGGAAGCTCGCGCCCTGCTACCGGACTGGCCGGCAGTGAAAGCCGCGCTTCGGGAACGCTTCTCCGATCCCGACTACCAAATAGCTCTCCGCGAAGAGATCTCGAGGAGGACCCAGGGCGAACGCGAGTCAGCCCTCGAGTACCTGGGATGCATGAACGGCCTCTTTTCCCGTTTAAGCCCCCCGTGGACCGAAGGGGAGCGAGTCCGGTACGCACATCGGAATATTCTCCCGGCCTACCGTCTAGTGATCCCGTTGCATGACCGCCTCACGATGCGGGATATCTAACGCGTCGCAGCCCGACAGGAGCAGATCCTGAGGAGCGTGGGGACCCGACGCCCGCCGCCAAAGCCAGAGGCCTCCCTCTGCCCAGGGTTCGCGTACCGGGATCTCCCGGAGTCGCGTGAGCCTTCCCGCCGCACCGGCCTACGGGCCGCGCGCGATCACGACGGTGAGAGCAACCACCAACCGTCGGCCGCTGACGGCGACCCAACTCCCGAACTGCTAGAAGCAGTGCTACCGTCGCGCCTTCGCCGCCCGACCGCTACCGGAGGGAAACCGCGAGGCTCCCCGACCTCTCGGCCGACCCCGAAAAGCGAGCCGGCCCCGACGGACGGGCCCCGCCGAAGTGCTCTCGCTCCCGAAACAGGAGGCGACATGCGCCCCAGCTCCCGAAAGGCGTGCGCCTGACTGAAAAGTTCCATTATGAATCGTTTAAAAATTTGCTTCTCCTTGCTAGCTAAACAAAAAAAAGTTTTTTATGGCGTATCATAACTGGGGACGAGAAATAGATTTATTATAATACTCCAAAACGGAGGAAGTCATGGGTGGACCCTGGTCAACCATCAACATCGACGTCTAAGCGGAATATTCATGGGACAAAAGTTATGCTCTGTATTTGGTGAGATATGGAAGGTGTAGTGTACTACGAGCTACTAAAACCCAATGAAACTGTCAATGCCACTCTTTACCAACGCCAACTGGAACGATTAAATGACGAACTAATGCGAAAAAGGCCCTCAATAGCCAGTAATAAACGAAAAGTGATTCTTCTCCACGATAACGCTACACCTCACGTGGCAAAAGCTGTCAAACAAACCCTGATCGATCTGGAATGGGAAGTTCTTCCACATCCAGCCTACTCCCCAGACTTAGATCCTTATGATTTTCATTTGTTCCGTTCAATGCAACATGGACTGGAAGATAAATCGGTATTTCGAAGGGCGTGAAGGGCCAGTGACAGCAAAATACCATGAGGCCCTTGCTGTAGCTTTGCTAGGGAGATCGACTGCAGGGAGAAAACCAGCAGAGGACGACGGCCCCACGTAGAGCTACCTGGTCGGCTGACGAATTCAGGAGGCTACAAGTGGAATACTCACGGGCGGTGGGACAAACCAAAGAGCAAAAATTACAAGCGATCGGCCCTCAATTCCCGAGAAAATCGACAAAAAGCCTGGCCGCACAGTTGCGAAACAAATCATCCGAGATTTATTATGGCAGAGCGGCGATTCCAGTGGACGAACGAAGAGCCGAGAGAAAGAGAAAGAAACAACAACATCAAGAAAGCGCGGGAAATGAAGGACGTGGTGACGACGACATCGGAGAGACGGGAAAGCAGTACCGCGAATACAAATAACACAAGCGCATGACGGGATCTTGGACGAAAATTTGAAAAAGAAATTCAAGAGTACGTGGTCGCGTGTGGCAGACGCGAGGCGGAAAATAAAGAAAATCGGATTCAAATCAAATCCTGCACTCGTAGCAAACATCGACGCGATACTCGGTGAGGCACTCAATGAAATAGCTGCGGGAAACCAATGGGATTGGGTATGACGCAGGGACTAGGGTGGGGGGTCTACAATTATGGCCCGGGTGGGTGCGGGGGATACCGTGAGGCCCACCAGGGCGAGGGAGCCTGACGTCATGGTTCGGTGCGGGAGGGGGAGCTCTACTCGCACGGCACTTGGCCGGAGTGGTGGGAGTAACCGTCTCGTCATACTTGGCTATTTAAACTAGAAAAACTGGTCAGCCATTTGGGTTCGAACCGAGGACCGTAACGTCTAGAGAAAACTGACTTGTTGTTCCTTAAATAGTTCTTTGAAGTCTTCCTTTTAAAAAATAATTATAAATAATAAAAATAAAAATTTTTTCCATATAAAACGACAGTGACTCATATAACTCTTGCATCCATACCGCATTTCTGTAAGGTACAAATAAGAAACTATTAATTTACAATCCAATATCCTTCACACTATGTTATAATAGTTTTTGTCTTCTACTTATCTTTTATAATCAGAAAATATATCGTACTGTAGGACAATGAGACGTATCAAAAAGAGAGTGTGCTTTATCTTTTTATCATTTGACGTCAACACTTTTTAACTCCTGACTCCGAATATTCCCTTATACGGGGAATTCTATCTATTATAAGCGACATGCCTCATCCATAGTGCACATGTAAGTATTTCGGAAAAATGTCTCACTAAGCTTCTGTAAATTAAAAATATTTTCTAAGTGGACAACTATATCACATTAACATAATTTAAAATGTAAGAACATATGTCAGAATTATTTTTATATTTCATTTAGATTAATAAATTACCTGATGAGGGCCCAAAACCGGGCCGAAACGTCGTGAAACTGTGTGTTTTTTCTGAGGCTGGAAACCTGGTCAACATCAACTCCATTAAAAATACTTGGATATAACTACTACAAGTATCAAACTTCTCCTACTTCGAGGAACTACGAAAATGGATCGATAACTGGATCGCTTCAAAAAATAAGTCCTTCTTTCGACGAGGAATCCAACTTTTGCCCGAAAGATGGCAAAAAGTTGTAAATAGCGATGGCCATTACTTTGATTGATGTGTATTTGTAATACAGTATGCAAATAAACAATTATTGCGAACGAAAATCGGCACGAATTAATACAACCCCCTAATAGCAGGTTTATGATTTGGCCAAGAAAAACCATCTAGAAATTTATTTATGAATTCTTTTTGTGAGAAACTTGAGCAACTTTATAACGGAATTGATATCCATATTTCTGACTTGAATGACAATATTGGCATGCGAGGTATTGTGATTTGGGGTACGTGTGATCTCCCTGCAAAATTATCTCTAAGGCCCCCCGCGTTCCTGAATTTCGGCCGAAACCCCCGCCCCGCCAAGAGCCTTAGAGATAGAGCCCACTCCTCAGCTGTCCTGGAAAGGGCCGACCCGGCAGCCTGGGCGAACCGGATGCAGCGTCTCCCCCTTATCCACGACTGGGTAAAGCGAAACCTATCAGAGGCCTC
The DNA here is from genome assembly GCA_030142225.1 of Pachycephus smyrnensis. Taxonomy (NCBI): domain Eukaryota; kingdom Metazoa; phylum Arthropoda; class Insecta; order Hymenoptera; family Cephidae; genus Pachycephus; species Pachycephus smyrnensis. Next base: position 4,773 of record JARQST010003348.1, read on the forward strand.
CAAGAAGCAAGCACGGTATTATAATCGAGGAAAGACCGACCGCGAGTTCCAAGTGGGAGACTTGGTACTCCAACGGAATAGAACCCTCTCCTCCGCGGCCCATAACTTCGCCGCGAAACTGTCCCCGAAATACAGAGGCCCATACGAAATTACCAAGAAGATCTCCCCCGTCGTATACGAAATCCATATCCCCTTGAAAAAGAAGTGGCCTAAAATCCATGTGAAGGATTTGAAGCCCTACACCTCCCCTACCGAAATACCCGAGACCCCAGAAATCAACATAAAGGAACCCGTACCATTGCCATTACTCCCCGTACCCGAAGAACCAGAGAACCAAGATCCCCTTGACCTCCCCTTCAGCCCTCCCACTCCCACTGCACCATCTCCGGAAAAAAGGCGCAGAGGACGCCCGCGAGGCAGCAAAACCTCCCAAGGCCCTTCAAATATCACCGTCCCCTCGCAACAGCGATATGCCCTTAGAACACGCAAGGCCCCATAGCCAGACGCCCGTAATGACCCAGCGCAGCACACCTCGGCACCGCGTACCCCAGTAAAGAACTCATCCCACCCCCGCACCCCCCGTAGCTAGTCTGATAAAGTAGACCCAACGACCCCAGTTGACGACCCTCCTTTACAGCATGTCCCGACGACCATCTAGAGGCCCTTTGAGGTGCCGGGAGGCCCGGTGGGCAGGAGTGGGCTATTTGCCCGGGGACCCCCAGTTGGTCCGGAACGAGCCCTTGAGATTGTCCCCCACCCGACGGCCCCCATCCCCTGCCACAGGAAGTAGCAGCAGCGAAGAGGACGGAGGGCTCAGCCCACCGCAGCCGCAGTCCCCATCTCCCCCTCCTAGCCCGCCCCGGCAAGCACCCCCACCCTCCGCCGCCCCCTCCCCGCCCCGCCAGTAGTCCCCGTAGGACGTTCCCCGAGCTCATGGCCCTCGGAGACGTCCTCCCGCCCGTCCCTGCCCGACCCCCCTCACCTGCTCCTCGCCCGAGGCCCCTGATAAGCCTCAACCCCCAGCACTGCCCCGCCGCCCCCCCGCCACTCATGAACTTGAGGATCCAGGTGCCGGCGGCGCTGGGAGGACCCACCATCCGGCAAGAGGAGCAGAGGACCCCCCCCCGCAGGCCACCCAGACGCCTCAGGACCCGACGAGGGAGCCCCACGATACCGCTGCTGGGCATGTGGACGCCCGAACCACAGGGCCGTCCACTGCCCCCACAACCTGGGCCACCCCTGAGGCGCCCCCTCCCTCCAACTCCGTGGATGCACCGGGGAGGAACCAGAGATTGAGAAATTGACAGGCCATGGGCGCCGCCATATTGCCCGGCGCGAGCAGACGACAGCACCGGCGCGGCGGCGAGGACCCAGGAACGTGCTCACCAGACAGTCGCCCCGGAGGCCCACCAGTGCCGTGCCCCGAAGAGGCGCCGTAGCCTTGCCATGCCCAATCTGCCGACCAATGCCGAAGCGCGTAGCCTTCTCAGACCAGCGGCCCGCCAATCACCGCGGCCCCGGAGCAGCCCAAAGGAAATTTGCAAGGACGACCCGCCAAATTCGACACTTCGAGTCAGGCCGTGGAAAGAGTAAAAGCGTGTGCGTGAGTAATCGCGGAAAAGTGAGTATTGTTCGCTTTTCGAGTGTTGCGTGAGTGAGTGAGTGATTGTGCCACCAACCCCCCCCCCCCCCGCCCCCAGCCCTCTTACACCCCCTTTTTCTTTGCGCTCAGTTTTAAGTAGAGATCTTTAACTATTGCGAGCCGGCCCACGAGGTTGGCAGATTCTACTGTTCGTTATTTTGAGTCTTGGCCCCCGTTTAACCGCGAGGCCGAGTAGTATTGCATTTTCGTTTAGTCTAGAGTATTGCGTTCCCTTTGTCCCTATCAGCCCTGTCCCTTAGCCACCCCGCAATCCCTTCCCATCATTCCCTAGAACCGAGGTAATAATTAAGAAGACATCGCGTTCGGGAACCTTCCCCCTGAGACCCCTCACCTCAGCGGTGAGGTGAGGTTTTGAAAATAAGGGAATGCGGGGATAAAATTAATAACAAAATATATTAGTCTGAATAGGTGGCACAAAAGAAAAGAACGCAAAGAAAGCAAATTAAAACGAAAACAGCTCAAATTAAAGGTACGCACAGGACGGCGCAATGGGAGGGGGCTAGGGGGCTTTAACTATTGGGCTACGGCGGGGAACGGGGAGGAGGGCTGCCGGCTCTAAATAATATTCCTCAAGACTCTTTCCAAATAAACAATTATTGCGAACGAAAATCGGCACGAATTAATACAACCCCCTAATAGCAGGTTTATGATTTGGCCAAGAAAAACCATCTAGAAATTTATTTATGAATTCTTTTTGTGAGAAACTTGAGCAACTTTATAACGGAATTGATATCCATATTCCTGACTTGAATGGCAATATTGGAATGCGAGGTATTGTGATTTGGGGTACGTGTGATCTCCCTGCAAAAGCTGCATTTCTAAATATGACTCAATTTAATGGTGCCTATGGATGTGCAAGATGTAAAGCTAAAGGTGAAAATTTAGAAAAGGTGCGTGTTTATCCTTATGAAAAAGTGCTTGAATTGCATTCAAATCAAGAAACAACTAATTACGCTTTTGAAGCTCATCAGTCTGGAACAATTAAATTTGGCGTGAAGGGACCAACTGCTTTATCGCATTTTGCCTTTGATTATGTACGTACAAAATCTCTTGATGTAATGCATTGCGTTTCTCTCGGTGTTGTAAACAGATTGCTCCGACTATGGATTACGTCTGCCCATGGAAATCAAAGATGGCCTCTGTACAATATGACACACGTTGCAAATGAGAGGCTGTGCAGCATAAGATCCCCAGCAATTGTAAAATGACTACCCCGATCAATCGAAAGTAACTACTGGAAAGCTTCGGCGCTTTGATCTTGGTTGCTCCATTATTCGCTTCCAGTGCTGCATAACGTCGTGACGCAAAATTATTTTGATCATTACAAGCTACTAGTTCATGCTATTTATCTGTTGAGTTAAATTAGCATTTTATGGATAAATATTGACGATGCGCCTAAATTATTGAATAAGTTCGTAGCTGATCTCGCGATTCTGTACGATTTATATAATATGGTACACAATTTTCATTATCTTCATCGTTCTAAAACGGATGGCGATTTCGAATCATTACATGTTACTTCTTGTTTCCTTCTTGAAAATTTTAACAGGCTATTGAAAAATATAGTACACGGCACTAAGTACGATGAATTACAAATTTGTACAACGATTGCTGTATTTTTGGATGATGATATTTTAAAAGAGAAGTATTTAAGACTAGGAAGAAATGCACATTTTCTTTGTGAAAAAATTGCAAAACCTAATAGAAAACGAAAATTAACAGTTATCTCTACACTCAATTGCGCAGTCGGAAATTCCAAAGAAATTGCTTCTTCACTTGAAGTAATTGTGAATGACTTGGAAGCAATGGGGATTTACAGTAGAATACAATACATTTTTCCAAAGTTACTAAAAAATGGAAATATTTACGACTCACAATTACATAATCGTAATATTAAAACTAATTCGTATTATGTTAAATATATTTCGAATGACGCATCTCAACTAGGCATTATATTGTGTTTTGTAATGGTATCTGACTGCGAACGCAAAAATTACTGATTAATTCACTGTAATAAGAGATCTTATGCCATCTCGAGTAAAAATGTTGAATGTAAGTTACTGATCAATTACTGATCAGTTTTGGTTTATGTATCGCCAGTCAGATGAATCTGTACTTGCGACTGACTTTACCCATGCGCGATTTACCGTACCCTAATTACATATTCCATAATAAATATGTACTTTTCATGAACCTCCACTAGTACACGGTAAGTGCAATTTTTGTAACAAACACATACTTCTATTATACTATTTATTTATGTAGAATTTTGAGTGTAGGCGACATAGTTACAGGCAGCCATTTAAATAAGTATTACAGTAGAACGCCGATTAACCGGGGTGCTCGGGACCAAAGCATCCACGGATAACTGAAACCACGGTTAATCTGAATTAAACGTCACGACTTTTTATCTCGACTAGTACAATTCCAATTTAATGCACACGAACTCCTACTTAATGATTATTATATATTAGTATCGCGTTAGTATAAGCGCCGTGGCAGCAAGCGAATTTCGAGTTCGGTCATGTCTTGCGCCTCGTGCGAGCGACCGTACCCAGTCGCACACGGGAGGCCCAGAGGCGCTCATGAATCTGCTACTATGATTGTATCTTCCCCTCGTTTTGCATAGTCTACACAAGAGTCGGCTGTGGTGGGCTTTAATCCCAACTTCCTTAGTTTCTGGTCAAATCTCTTGTGCCACTGACGCGCAGCTTGTCTAAGGCCATAGAGTTTTTTTTTTAGTTGACATACTCTATTTCCATCGCGCAGATCATTCAACATTTTTTCATTCCTTTGTTTTGAATATCACTTCCTTTGCTCTTGTTGTTTATGATCATTTTTAGTGATTCCTCCAGCATCTTGGGAGATCCCAAGGTTCCATGTAAATCACCTCTTCGATTACTCCATTTAAATAGGCTGCCATAATATCCATCTGATGCATCCTCATTTCCTGGTTAGCTGCTACAGCTATGATCACTCGAATCGACCCTAGTTGAGCCACTGGTGCGAACGTCTCGTGAAAATTGATTCCAGGTTTTTGCGAAAATCCCCTTGCAACTACTCTCGCCTTTCTTCTTTCCAATGTTCCGTTCGCGTTGTATTTAATTCTCAAGACTATCCCAAGTATCATTTTTAACAAGATCTCTTCATTAACAAGATCTCTTCAGCGATTGATTTCTTCCATTCTACGTCATCAGGTCCTGAAACGGCATGAGTCAAAGATATTTCCGCCAAATTTGTATCTTCATTGTTGTATTCAGACACTTCTGCATTCTTGACGTTGATCATTCTGTATATTTTCTTGGGTCGTCCTCTTCTGTCGGTTTTTACGAATTGCGGTTTTCCAGGGCCCCTTTGTAGCACAATCTTGAGCACTTGTACTTGTTGCTCCTGTTCGCAATCTTCAAGTTATGCGTCATCAGTTAATTACTCCGAGTCATTCATACCGTTTTCTGCATCTGTATGTGTATGATCATCCTCTTCATTGGTTTAAAATTGTTCACTATTTGCAGTTGAAAAATCTGATTCGCTGGCTGATGATTCATCATACTCCGGCTCATGGCATGTAATGATATCGCTATTAATTGGTTTGATATCGATTAAGACTTCTTGTCGATCGTTCGTTTCGTCGTTCTTAGGTTTCTTCTCGATTTCATTTCCGAAAATCTCTTCCCTGATGAAGTCTTCGAATTCCTGAGGGCGTTGAAATTCATTGAGAAATTTGACGTCGCGTATGATTTCAAGTTTTCCGTTTTTCTGTACCCACACTCGATATGCCTTAGATTCCTCTGAGTATCCGACAAGGGTGCCCTCTTTTGATCGAACTTCGAACTTTCCCTTTTCCAGGATTTCTCATCAGGCTAAACGCTTTACACCCGAATGTTCTTAAATTGCTCACATTTGCAATTTTACCTGTCCACTTTTCAAAGGGAAGTCCTGTCCTTCCTTCAAGGGCTCGAGTTGGACAACAATTTCTCGTGAATGTTGCAGCTACTATCGCTTCAACTCAGAACGACGGTGGTAATCCCGATTCGATGAGCATGCATCTAGCCATTTCCACCAACGTCCGATTCTTTCGCTCAGCAACTCCGTTCCGTTCGGGAATGTGTTTCACAGTGAGATTTCTTCTTATTCCGTTTTCCTTGAGATATTCGCCAAATTGTTTATTACAGAATTTCTTGCCATTATCAGATTGCAGGCATTTAATTTTTCTTCCAATTTGCTTCTCGACGAAATTCCGGTAACCCTTCAACATCTTGAAGGCGTCGCTTTTATCCCTGATGAATCGCGTCTCACACCATCTTGAGTGATCATCTATGAAAGTGATGATATATTTAGACTTGCTATTTGATTCAGTCCTCATTGGTCTGCGTATGTCGGTATGAACAATTGCCAATAGTTCCGAACATCTTTTGGATTTTGAGGTGAAGAGGGTTCTTGTCATTTTTCCACGCAAACAAGTCTTGCATAGTAATACTTTTCTGCTTCCCGATCTAGTTCTTGCACGATTTCATTACTCTTCATTTCTTGATGGTTCTTTTCATTTAAATGTCCAAATCGTTTATGCCATTCTTCTACTTTAGAATTCGAATCAAGAAAGACTGTTGCTCTCCCGCATGTAGGACCTGAAGTTTCTCACAAGAAGTATAATCCACCTATACGGCTTGGAATCGTTCTGGTATTTTCATTATAGTCGATGATTAATGCCGAGTCTTTCTTAAAGATTACCTTGCATTTTTGTTAGTTCTTTTGTTGATAGACCTGAGGTTTACTCGAAGATTGGGTACGTATAGAGTATTTTCAAGACTTACCAACTTTTCTTCATCTCCTACTGCCGTAGTGAATTTTACTATGCCCTTCACTGCTATTTTTGTAGAGGTATTATTGGCAAGGTTAAAATTTCCATGTTCTGATATCTGCATGATCTCAAACCTCGCGTCGTTCCTGCAGATGTGGGCGGTGCATCCGTTATCCGGGCACTACTTTTGTGCCTGTATGTCATTTGCTGCGAACGCTATTTGTTTTTCCATCCTTTCAGCTGATGCGTAATAGGAGTCAGATTCCGCTTTTCCTGCCGTGCGTTAATGTTTCGTTGCTACAGTCTGCTTTGCGTCCTACTTTTCGGCAGCGATGACACTTCAATTTGAAAAACTCCTTTTTGTCTTGTTTTACGTGTTTTCCGTTATCTTTAGCCTGATTCGATGGATTGTGCCGAAAGTTTCTCTTTGCGATTATGGCGTTGAGCATTCCTTCGTTTGAATTTTCTTTTCGTGCGTCACTCTCTTCAGTGATTTATATTCAGAGTCTCAGGATCCGATAGCGTGTCTCGAGATTCAATCGCACATGTAAAACTTTAAAAGTTTTTCGGGAGACTGTAAAGTAGTAAGATTGCAAGTAAATCTTTATTTATTTTGATTCCCACATCATTCAGTTCGTCCACTACGTCAAAAAATCTTTTCTTCGTCCTGCTTTTCGTTGAAGAATGAGTTGAGTAGCGTGGCCTTGCTCGCAGGCTCTGTTGACTGATAGGTTTCTTCCAGTTTCGTCCAGCTGCTCGAGATGTTGCACAACTCTTGATTTGTTTTAATTCCGATA
>JARQST010003349.1:0-11919 GCA_030142225.1 Pachycephus smyrnensis
CTTAACACGTATACTCCGAGTTGCTTCGGGTAAAGAGTCTTGGTCGGCCGCTTGCCTGTACCGCCGGTTGCCTGTACCGCCGGTTGCCTGTACTTGGCGCGAGACTCGACCGAGTCTCTTGATTGTTTGGCCGCACTCAAAATACTGCTGTGCTCGGCTTATAAATGGTTAAGGTAGGATAGGATAGCTCAAAATTTCAATGCTGTGATGGGTCAGGTTAGGTTAGGGTGGAATTTCAGATTGTCCTTTAAGGTGTGTTTAATTAAATATCCGAGCAAGTCCGACACAATATTGTAGTGCTCTGATGGGTTAGGTTAGGTTAGGATATATCTCTCTCTCTTTCTCTCTTATTAAAATTGTTATTAGACGAATTGTTTTAGATGAATTGTTTTTTGCGAATTGTTGTTAGACGTATTGTTTTTTAGTCGAATTGGTTTTAGATGAATTGTTTTACACGAATTGTTTTAGGGGAATTGTTTTAGATGAATTCTCCGCAAATCCGGTAACGAGCCCTAGTAGCGTGCCGGAATATTACCCTAAGGCCAATCACACAGATTGCAGTGTTTCTTTCGTGAGACGGAAATCTCATTCATCTCATGTCCCACAATGTGCGGCTCCATGCCACTACTGTAACTCCCAGATGCCTTCAGGATCTCCAAGATGCTGGCGCTGTCTCTTGGCGTAGGCGGCCCTCCCAGTAGTGCTCTGCGGCCTCTTGCATCGGCAGCGCTGCGCCAATGCCGTAGATGATCTTCCCGGGGCCCCGTAGTTCCCTTCAAATTTTTCTTGATTCCTTGTCGGAACCGGCTCAATCATGCAAACAAAAGAAAATAATATTCTCCGAGGAGAATTATTAACAATTCATAAACGCAATATCAGTCTGGCACTCGCACGCAACCGCAACGACGCCTTTCGGGCCTTGCGATGTAGCCTGTCTCCTCGCAATCTTGTGACGTGCACAAAGTGCCACGTCATAATACAGAGTGTTCCAATTTAATTAACAGGAACGAATGTTTCGGAAATAAATAGGGATGGAACAATTTTGTTCATACGAAAGTTTCTCAGTTTCGAGGGGACAAGATGATACCGCTATTCGTTCATCCATCGATCAAGTCATTTTAGAGGATTTCAACCTATCTTTTTTTAAATGATAATCAAATTTTTATATTCAAGATGTTGGGGGCATCGAGACGAATTCAAACATATGCATATAAATTCGTGTATCGTATATTCTTCTTTGTTTTTAGATAAATAAGTATTAGTGTATCTGCAAAAGTGCTAATCGATAGTCAAAGGATACACTTTGTTAATATCTCGCATATGCGTTGTTGCCGACGTATAAAAGGAGAAAAGAAAAAAAAAGGGATTTAGTTTTGTTAATTTCAGATTGTTGTTGTATTTTTTTAAAGGTTTATAAATTAGAGATTTCGTTTGAAACTGAGCTTATGTGTTGATTGTTTTTATTTCGGGCCTGAAAAGAGGGCTAGGTCGCTAGCGAGGAGGATAGGTTCAGTGAGTGAACGGGCGTCGGAGCGTAAGGGCGAGAAGAGAAGGGAGCTTGAGGCTCGACCTAGGGCGTACGCAAAGGTGAGGATTCTGTCCAGTGCTCCTGGTCGCAAGAGGCCTGGGCATTGGACGAGGATGGAGTTACCGGGGTGAGTACTTGTTGGGTATCATGTAAGGGCGCGGCGGTGTCTTGGGATCTTCGCCTCGCGATGAAGTGACGTAGAGGAGGTGACCAACTACGGGCGGGAGGTCGAAGTCGATCGGTAACCGGAGAGTTCGAATGGAGGCGGGGGCTGAGGCGAACGCGCAGACGGTGGGGAGGCCCGGTTTCGGGGGGCTGGATCTGTTCCCCCGGGACTCGGGGTATGGAGCCCTGCGAGTCGGGTAGCCGCCATGCACCCCGACAGCGAAGAAGGGCGCCAGGGTGGACTTCGCGGGCGCGGGCCTACTGGGACCTGTCGTGGCATGGGACCCTGCAAGTTGGGATTCTGCGAACATGTCCGACAGCCGTGGCGTGGCCGGCGCCGGGCTTTAGCTTTGTTGACGGTGCATGTGTCCACGAGTGGATTATCCGGTCCTGGGTTGCCACATTGCTCCGTGAAGGTACTCTGGAACAATGGTCGTAAGTGACCACCCTCAGTCCCTTTCGGAATTGAGGTCCCCTGCACGACGGTGAGCCGCAAGAGGCCTTTCGCTGTGCCTCGTATTCCCCCCGCCGATCGGCTCGATGGGATGATGCGATACGTCACTAAGGGATGGCATAAGGACCAGACAAACCGATAATTCTGGCGTCGACATCCCGCCCGCGGGCTACCCGGTCGGCGCGAGTGCGGGGATTCGAACTCCGCGGCCAAACTACCCCGAGAGTTAGCACTGTGCCGAATCGCTGTAGGGAATGGAATTCCCGCCGAAATTCAGGCGGTGTTATGATTGGGCACATGCGTCATATTTACGTTTATCATATCGTCCCTATCTCTCTCTCTCTAGTCAGCTTCCTCTCTCTCTAGTCAGCTTCGTGAGCGTGCGGACGTGTCACAGTATCCTCCTGACATATTGTTTGATTCTACTGTTTCTAAGTGACCTGTTTGGGCAAGAGTGATTCCATCCTGTAGTGCATCAGTGTCTAATCACTTTGTGCAGTGTCAGTGGTCTTTTCTCTTCAGCCCACTCTTGAATTTTCGATACTTTGCTAGCTGATTTTCGGTTCAACCGTGGATATTTCGACTGGTATTACCTCCCACCACTGGCGTGGTCCTATTGTTATCACTTAAACCTGTGTAACGGGCTTTTCTTCACCCAATGAAATTAGAGAACGAATCTTTTAGTTTGGAATGATAGAATATTTATTGTATGGAAAGAGGTCTGAACGATATAATATTCCAGAGGTCTGGTCGGAACCATCTTTTGATTCGAACTGGAGAGGCTGACTTTTATTCTCGTGAAGAAATCTCGGGCTTAGGGCCGTAGACAAAACAATCGAGTCAGCGTCTCAGTTGATATAGCATCCCCTGCGATTAGATAGGTCTTAGTTATGGAGATATAAGCGTTACACCTGTCTGTCGTGCCTCTGTGTTGTATCTACAGTGGCCTTGGCCTTGCTTTTCAACGTCACACTACACGGCTTGTCCTGACCGTGTTTGTTTTCTTGGTGACATTGTAATGCTGTCACGTAGCGGCGCAACCAAGAAGAAGGAAGCAGCCCGTTGCAGCAAGTGCAAAAAATTTCTACCTGGATCTGGAATCTGCAGTGTCTGCACTCAACCTCCATCTAGCACCTTATTAATGTCTTCTCGGTCCACATCTACTCCACCTGGCAACTCAGGCATGTCCTCTCTTGACGATGTCTTGAGCGCTATCAACGCTCTCACGGTGTCTGTGAATACGCTAACAGCATCCTTCAAACCAGCTGATTGCCTCCATTGATGCCTGCCACAGCCTGAGCCATGAAAATTCTGTAAGGCTGAACTCCATCGACGTCAAGGTTTCGGATCTTATTTCAAGAAACGAGCAGCTCACCGAAGACTATAATGTTATCAAGAAGAAAGCTGAGGGGCTTGAGTTGGAAGTCGAAAGGGGACACCAGGAGTCTCGTCGAACGCATATAGAGTTACGTCGGATTCCTCATAAAACGGACGAAGATCTGCTCAGCACGGTTCGCGAGATTGGCACAGCATTGGGTGTTCCTCTCAACAGCACGGACATCAGCTCCGTCTATCGTACTGGGCGCGCATCAAGAGCTTCGTCCAGTGCATCTGATCCCCGTCCTCCACCTATTGTGGTTATTCTTCTTCGCCAGGATCGTGTTAGCCTACTCATGTCGGCCATGAAATCTCGTGGGTGGGACCTTACAACCCGCAACATCGGCTGGAACGACAACATCAGTTACTCTATACATATTTCTGAGTCTCTTACTCCATACTTTAGAAAAATTCATCATGCTGCGTTGCTGGCTAAGAAGGAGAAGAAACTAAAGTACCTCTGGGTCAAGAACGGTCGCATATTTGCCAGGAAAGCTGACGGGGCTCCTGTTATCCAATTTGAGAGTATCTCTGATGTGGCGCGCTTATAGTAACCCACAATACGAGCTTTGCTTACGTACAATGTCTGGTTCTATTGTCTTTTCTTTCTCTTTTCTTTATCTTCTATCTCTTTATTTTCTTGCTCTTGCCGGGGTGCTTTAGCCTGTCCTTGCTCAGCTACTCGCTTATGCTTATTTTTATCCTTATTGTATACCGTTCTGATACATTTCGGTGGTTATGATAAGTATTGTGTGTGCCACTTTATGGTGTTAATGGTACCTGCCTCTCATATTCTATATTATAATTATGGCTAGTAACTTAAGTATCTGTTATGTAAATGCGCAGTCTTTGCCCTGCCACATCGACGAATTTCGTGAATATGTTAGAATCAACCCTTTTTATATAATTGGTGTGTCCGAATCGTGGCTTCAATCACATATCCCGGATGATTTTGTTGGGCTTCCTGGGTTCAACATTTTCCGCTGCGACAGGCTTGGCAGGCATGGTGGTGGCGTTGCTGCTTATGTTTCCTCTTTGTTAACAGCTAAAATAATTGATTCCTCATCTAGCATTTGCGGCAGTCATCCCAAGTACCTTTTCATTGAAATCACAGGGACTAATCATTCGAGGTTGTTACTTTGTTATTTACCGACCTCCTAAGATAGGTGGAATGACCTTGTTTGAGGAAGCCTTTCTTAAGCTTAGTCATATCTACAAAAACATTGTTATTGTGGGCGACTTTAACGCCGATTTGTGCTCTAATTCCTTCAATAGTAATTATATTCAGAATCTCACTTACAGCTTCAGCATGTTCATTATACCTTCCTTGCCTACACACTATCTGCCTATCTAAAGTGAGTGATTTTACTCAAGCGCCTTTACCATGCTTATCAGCTCACGACGCGATCACATTCTCCTATTGTTTTTCTTTTCCTCGCGAAGCTCCGCGTGAGTTCTCGTATAGAGATTTCAAGGATTTTAATTCCGAAACTTTTTTGGGAGAACTCGGTGAAGCTGACAGGTCCACGGTGTGCTCGTCTAACTCTATTAATGATAAGATCACTGCTTTTAATGACAATCTTCTACATGCTTTCGATAACCATGCGCCTCTACTTAACGTATGTGTACGACGTCTACCCACCCCGTGGATCAGCCCGGCTATTAAAGCTCTTATCAAGGAAAGAAATAGCACTCGCAAAGCTTTTCAACGTACCAAGCACGCTGAGATATTTGCCAGGTTCAAACTCTTACGGAATCGCGTACAGTCTTTAATTAAAACCGCCAAACTCAAATATTTTTCTGATAAACTTAAAGGCCTTAAAGACTCGAAGTATATTTGGAAAAAGCTACGTAAACTTCGTCTGGTTAAGAGCAAGCATCATGATATACCCAGCGACCTTTCAATTAGCGGCTTTAATTACTATTTTGCGTCGGCTTTTAGATCCGATAATATTCCTATTTCATTAAATATTATTGAGCCGTCTGTCGTTCCCTTCAATGACTCCAGTTTTCACTTCCAGCATATCACTCCTGACTGTTTGCAGAAATGCTTATTCTGCTCGAAGTCCAATGCCAAGGGGTCGGATGATATTCCTGCTAATTACATCAAATTGTCTGCACCTGTTATATTTAACTTTTTACTTGATATTTATAACTTCTCATTGTCTCATGGTGAGTTCCAATCTGTCTGGAAGGATTCTCTAATCTGTCCGATTCCTAAAATGTCTAAGCCTACTGATTATGGTCATTATCGACCTTTCCAAGCCCTTAGAGAAAATTGTTTACACTCAATTGTATGACTATCTTCTTGCCAACAACTTATTGGATCCTTTGCAGTCGGGTTTTCGTAAGGGTGTTAGCACCCAGTCTGCTCTGCTTCGGGTAACGGACGACGTGAGACTGGCGATAGACAATAGGGAACTTACCATTCTTGTGTTCTTTGACCTTGCCAAAGCTTTTGACACCGTCTCACTTTCGATGTTACTTGCCAAGCTGAAAGACATGCAGCTTTCGTGCACCGCTCTTAACTGGTTTGCCTCGTACTTAACTGGTCGTAGACTGGCAGTGCGCGGTCCTAACAATACTTTATCCTCTTGGGTGGATATTACCTCAGGTGTCCCCCAGGGCTCTGTTCTGGGTCCATTACTTTTCTCCATTTATATTAATGACCTCCCCTTGGCTTTGGAATCCTGCAACTACATGTTATATGCCGACGACCTATTAATTTATCGGTCCTCTAAATTGTGTGAATTGAATGCCAATATCGAACAAATCAATCTAGATGTTGTTAATATTTGTCGCTGGGCTGAAAGCAACTTGCTCTCTCTTAACCCACGTAAAACAACTGCCGTCATTATTAGTAGCTCCAAGTACGTTAATTGTGTGTCTCGATACGTTGCCTAAGGTATGCGTCATGGGACATAATATACCATACAGTACCCAGCTCAAATACCTGGGAGTGTTTATTAACAACAACCTCGCCTGGAAGAGTCATGTCGACTCTATCTCCAATAGAATGTTCAGAACCTTATGGCAGCTTAAATTGTGCAAGGGCGCCTTGAACACCAGGCTTCGTATTCAGCTAGTTTCGTCTCTTATCTTCCCACTGCTTGACTATTGCTGCCTGGTGTTCAACGACGTACATGTCACTCTCAATAATAGGCTCAAGCGTGGACTAAACTCTTGTGTTAGGTTTATCTTCGATGTAAAGAAATCAGAGCATATCTCGCCTTTTTATCATGCTTTGGGTTGGCTAAGTGTTGAAAAAAGGCGGGAATATGTACTAGGTGTATTTATGTATAAGTTACTTTGCGAGCAAACCCCTTCCTATCTGTACTCGCGCTTTTCGTTCCTATCTGATGTGCAAACCAGGGCTACTTGTGACCGTCTTGATGAACTTTGGGTACCTTGCGCTCGCACTGTCATGTATCAGAACTCCTTTGTTATCAAGTCTTCTCTATTTTGGAATTCTCTTCCTGGCGATCTCAGAGACTTACGCTCTATTCATAGTTTTAAGGATAAGTTAAGATCACTTGTTTATGACCGCCAGTAGACGTCTCCACTCCATTTACTTACTTACTTATTACTATTACTTCATTACTATTATCATTATTATTCTTACTATTATTTTTTTCTTGTCTCTGTCCCTCGTTCTAATGACTAATTTCATTGCTGCTTAAGAGCTATCTTGCACATTATTGTATGTTATCTTCTTTGGTTGCCCTTAGGGGACACTACAGTCCCAGGGCATTAATAAATGCTTTTCTCTCTCTCTCTCTCTCTCTCTCTCTCTCTCTCTCTCTCTCTCTCTCTCTCTCTCTCTCTCGTTGTTTACTCTATCGTCTAGTTCGCTATGCTTGATAATAAGAAATATTTCAGTTAGTATTATTAGGAATACCTTCGAAGAGTGTGTTCTGATTCAATAGCTCAAATAGCTGACTACAGTCAAAATGAAATCGTGGACATTTTGTTGGTACTTGACGAGTGTCGACATAATTTTAATGCGGCTGAGTGATTGCACAGAAGATTTCCGGAAACGAGACGTCACCCCACTGCGAGTAATATTAGGCTAATTAAACGTCGTCAGCGGCAATAGGTGATGAATAGACAACGGAGACGTAGGAATGTCCCTGATATCGACAATCGAATGCCCAATACTGTTTTGGGCATAGTGGCAATGAACGCACATGCTAGTACGAGGCAAAGTCAGCGTCAATTAGTTATCCCAAGAAGTACAGCCCATAGAATACTAAAAGTGAATAAATTCCATCTATATCACATAACTTTGACTCAAGCTCTATTTGGTAATGATATGCAACTGATTGTGAGAGTGGCACTTTGTTTTTGAGCCTAAGATCAGTTACGATACGAGCAAAGGTTTTTGCATCGCGTCCTCTTCATCAACGAGGCTACTTTTCATAATACTGGACAATTGAACCGTCATAATTGCCGTAACTGGTCGGTGGAGAACCCTCGCTAACATCTTCGGGTTGCAAACCAGCATCGTTGAAGCGTCGATGTCTGGTGTGACCATTTTTTTCGACAGCAACGTAAGCGGGCAGATTTATTTTAATTTCCTACAGAATGAACCACCCATCTAGATGGAGAATGTTGGCGTCAATACGAGACTGCAAATGTGGCTTCAGCAGGATAGTGCTCCTCCTCACTTTAGTCGAGTAGTGAAAAGTTTTTAAATCAAATCCATCCTGGTCAGTGGATTTGTCGCGCTGGACCCGTCGAATGGCCTGAACAATTGTTGTATTCTTAAAAAGCGAATGTTCACAGAAAATACGCACTATGTTTCTGTTATTACGATTTAATGTAAAAAATGCTTTCTTTTCACTTTCTATTGTTAAAAATGGAGATTGGCTTACAATACAGGAACTTAAATGCTGTAACGTGGCGTCCGTTGGACGACCCGTTTCAAAAGAGAAAATGAGCCGAGGAGAGGAGAAGAGCCCCCGAGGAGAGAAAGTGACGCAGGAAAGCGGGCACCGAGAGCCAAAGCGAGGGGACCGAGCTCCAAAAAGAGTGTAGTTATCCCTGCGAGGCTCCCGAGCATCGGGAAGATTCGGGAGTAATCGGCTTCGTCAGGCGAGAGTGGTCTAAGCGACGAGCGCTGGGACGGTGGTCCCCGCGATATAGAGCGCGGGAAGGAAGGGAGATGGAAAATATCGGACCCTGGCAGGGATATGGAAGATCGGGCAAGAGCGGGAGTCTTCGGCGGGCTTCCTTCCTGCTTCGGTCGCGAAAAAGAGAGTTGGAATTTAAACTCTGCGAGCAACGTATGCGAGAGACTGCAACGATTTCGCGCGTTCGGAATTATGCGACGAGTTTTGAAAACGGTCCACGATGACGGTGTGGTGAATCCTCCTCTCGAAACTGAGAACGAGTGGACCCATGCGAGAGGGATTGCCATGAGTGCCCGACTACTTGAACTTAGATTTTGGATGACCGCGTCGAAAAGATGACGAAGGTGGGAAGACCGGCCCTAGATGAGAATAGGGAGCAACCATTGCCGACCGTTGAATACCGCTCAGGGCGGGTGAATCAATCCACTCGTACATACACTCAAGGATTTAGGTGTCGATTTGGGAAGGAGGGCGAATCGGGATTCGCGCCTTATGCAGCCGTTCGAGAAGGACCCCGCAACGGACAAGATGACCTCCGCAACCGCACATGTATTTTATTTTGAATTGTATAGAGTTGCGCTCATATGGTATTGTTATTAGACTGTACACGTTCACCGTATGTAGAATATATCGGATCTGTTATGCCAGATAGCCACTGTGTCGCTCACTTAAAATAAGCCACTCTGTACCCTGGTTGCAGCTCCCCCCCCCCCCCCCCATGTTCCTCTGTTCCATTGGGTAAGTAGAAGCTAGCGGGAACCAACGGTCGAGAGGACTCTTGGTGACGTAAGAAAATGGCACGCAGGACCGAGCTGGTGCTGAGAGGCACCTGACACCCAACAGAATTAAGATTACGTCAGGGCCATCGGATTGTAACGATGTACGGATTCGCATCGAAATCGGCCTTTTTTCCGTTACAATGCATATGTTTACATTCGTCTCGATGCCCCTAACATCTTGACTACTAGAAAATTGGTAGGTTGAAATCTTCTAAAATGGCTTGATCGATGGATGAACGAAGCAGCCCTCAAAACTGACAAACTTTCATACGAACAAAATGTTTCCATCTCTATTTATTTCCGGGATATCCCTCCATGTTAATTAAATTAGTATACCCTGTATAATATGGATAAAGGGGTGATTAGGTCGGCATGATTCAAAGGTGTTCTGAGATGGGAAAAATGTACCGGCTCCCAAGAACTGCGTACAACAACCTGAATCTGAGTTGTTAATCATATTTACATTCAGATCCCCAAGGCAAATTACCTGATCACAGCTGCACGATGCCTCCATTAACGAATAATAATACATGGTTCATTCAAAAAGTTCCAGGACTAACGTTGGTAAAACTCAAAATCTTTACGAAAATAAAACTTTATTTTTTAAGACTCAATATACATCCTTTCTCTCTCTATATAAGTTATGGAGCGTTCGTACAACCGTTGGAAGGCATGGGAGTAATCCTCTTTTGGAATTGAATTTAATACCGCCATCACATTCCTCTGAATTGTTTTCACATTGTCAAAACGCTCTCCTTTAAGTGCTACCTTCAGCTTGGAGAGCATTGTCGTGAAGGAGAAACCATTCTCCTGATATCGAGTTGATACTCAAACGACGGTTATAGTTCAATAAATTACTCACACGCTCGACATTCTCGTTCTTTCGGCTTGTGGAGGGACGTCCTTCTCTTGGATCATCTTCAAGCGACTCACGACCGTTTTTAAAGCGTGAATACCACTCAAATATCTTGCTTCGACTGAAACACTCTTTTCTGTAAGCTTTTTGCATCATTACAAATGTTTCAGTTGCCGTTTGCCTACATTTGAAACAAAATTTAATTGCAGCTCTTTGTTCCATCTCAAAAATCGTGACAACGAAAAAAAACAAGTCAAATAAACATCACTACTGCTCATTAAATAATGAACGGCCGTTAACAAAATATTTATCAGACGTAGAATAGGGTTCAAACCACCATTCAAATAGAGATAGCGCAACTTATACTTTCTCAGCAATAGCAGTCCCGGAACATTTTGAATGAACCATGTATATTTTATATACATTAAAACAAATAAATTTATTTAGTAAAAAATGCACTATTTTGTAAAATCTTCGAACTTATAAATCTTAAAGTTTTATTACACAAGAATAAATTAATTACATTCCAGGATCCAAGACGTTTACTGTTTTTGCACCAACAAATGCAGCATTTATAGCAACAAGGGCGCAACCTGAACATCCTATATGGGCAGACGTCGCAGGAGCAGAATCTGCAAAAGCTATTGTTTCGAGATACATAGTTCCCACAACTTTATATACAGCTGGAATGAGTTATTATCAACAGAAGAGTACAATTGAATCCAGGACAACGATTCATATCCAGAAAAATAGTGGTACGTTCTATCATTATAAGGTAAATGCTCCTATTACGGGCCGTGTCCCAATTCCTAACCGGGATACCTTTACAATAGTAGGCTTCCCCCACCATTCGTTAAACAACCAATGATTGAGCGGCGTTGGCCCGGACATAAATAGGCGCACTCTTACATCTTTGTTTATCCCTCTGAATTTACACGGTTAGAGTCAGAGATTTTCCTTAGGCGGTCCGTAATAGGGGCACTTATCTTAAATTTTACGCCAGATGATTTCTACCATGATAAAACGTATAGATTTAGTATAATTATTAATTGCTTCGAGTTTCGACTACATTTTGCAGATAGCAGGAGATACTCTGCTTATTCGCGCAAGTCGATATATTGAGTTAACGACTTTCTCCTCTATATATTTTCTCCCAGATTGCCAAATTTTAAGTAAATTATGCAGTGTTATTCAATTATCTGTATTTCATACAATATAAAAGATTTCATTAACCCCTTAACTGCCGCCTCAATTTCATGAAACAGGCCCAGCGTACCGAAAATCTTAAAGTGTATCAAAAATTGCTGAAGTTTCGCATACGGGGATTTATTGAGTGCTTATTACGAATTTCATATCAGAATATCAAAATTGAAAATAGCAGCTTCAATATGGCGGATTCAATGTGGCGGATGAAACCCGGAAATTTGTGTATTTTTCATAGACGTAAGAATGCATGGACGCCCCCAAAAACACTTTCGTGTAAAAAACTTCGCCAAGTACAGGATTGATGTGAATTCTTACATTATTGTTCTACATACAAAAAATATTGAAATCATATTATAATGCCAAGTACATAGGTCACTATATATCTGCTTATTATATGATTGGGAACTAGCTCATCATTTTAA